>CM077795.1:21570342-21845591 GCA_039737535.1 Lagodon rhomboides
CTCGGGCAATTGAAAGGCACTGCAAATCAAAAAATCACATCGACTGTGCTGTGAAACTGAAGCTGTTTGGACGCGTCAGGATTAGTGAGGAACACATGTGGACAGGACAGGCTTGTCAACTTGGCCATGATGTCCATTGACTCTGTTGTTGTGGAGGACCTAAAGGCCAGTGGAGAAGTTCTACGACATGGTCATTGATCACTTTGCCACCTGGAGAGACAGGAGAATGGCCTTTCTTTTCAACTAGGGTGAGCAAAACGCAATTTTTTTTCTGTGCGCAGCTTAATAGTTACTGAACTGCCCAATTAGCAATGTGTGTTATTTTTGATGTGATCATAGTCCTTACTGTGTCTTGCTTGCTTTGATTAAGCAGCATGTGAGTCCACTGAAGTTGTTGTTTATTGTTGTTGTTTATGTGGAGAAAGTGAGCACCACGGACAGCGGCCATGACGGGCCGGGCTGTCTGAATACGTACAGTACGTTACGTCTCAGGTGTGCTGTTTATAGCCACTGGTACTGGGTTGTTGTGTTGCTGTATAATGAACATTTACATTTATTATTAAATGTATAAACGATAAGGAAAAGTGAAAAGCATTTGTGTATCTCACATAGAGCGTACAGGTCGTGTTTGACGTGGACGTAAAACTTAACGGCTTCTGATTGAGTGTGTGAATGAATTCGCATCTTTCCGATATCAAATGTGTGCTGTGCATTAAGTAGCTGGTTGTGCTTTTGGGAGGGTGGTTGCATAAATTAATGAGATGTTTAAGAGGACTGTGTGTGTGCGTGCGTGCGTGAGTGACTGAGGGAGAGAGAGAGAGAGAGAGAGCACGTCGGTGCTCAAAGTGTCGGTTAGATAACAAGCGTGTGTAAGTCCTGGTAAAATGATGCTGGGCGCTCTAATAGTTCATCCGACTACATGAAATTGCAACATACGATTTTCTGCCCCCATCCCCGTAAAACATACACAGCTTAGAGGGTTGTATCTCACTTGGCTTCCTTGGAAATTTTCCCCACGCCACGCCACTGGACTCCAGTACAGTTTAGTAGAAGAGAGACAAATCATTTTAACCTGTTTGAATAGTATCATGAATCACACATCTGATGAATGAATCTGTGCGACGTTATATTGATCACTGTCACCCACTGCAGTGTCCTGACCTCTGACACCATCAACTGTTTCTTGGGATGTGAAATCACAAACAGTCGGAGGGAGGAAAGTCTGAGGAATCATTTCTCTTTGCAGACGATGTGATTCTGTTTGCTTCTGATGGCAGTGAGGTGGTTTGAAGGTGAGACCGTGTTCAACACCAGAAAACAGCTGAATGCTTCCTCCAGGTTGGGAGTGAGTCGCTGCAGGAAGTAAAGGAGCTGAAGCATCTCAGTGACAGTAAAATGGAGGTTGAGAAGAAGATCAGTACAGCACCAGCAGCAGTGAAGACGTTGTACCAGACAGTTGCGGTGTCTTTGTGTATTGACCAAAAGATTGACATTACAGACACAAACGGAGACGGGTTGAGCAGCTCAGACATCCTGAGGGAGCTCACGTCCAAGGAGTCTGCAGAGGTGGTTCAACATCTGAGCAAGATCTTCCTGTGAAACCTTCCTCTGGAGGTTTTACAGGCACATCCAGGTGGCAGGAGACCCAGAACAAGCCTCTGGATCCCCCAGGAGGAGCTGGAAGATGAACGTCTGGACGAGCTTGTTTAGTCTGCTGCAAACACGACCCGGCCCCGAATAAGAGGCAGAAAATTTATGAAACTGATTTCAGCAGGACAAGGTCCAAGATTTAACTTCAGAGTTATAAATGTCTCATTCTTTAATGAGCATGAAATTGAATCTCTTGCAGGTTCTGTCTCATATTAAAGGCTTCCTCTGACGGCACAGAGACACTGAACCGGCTTTTGTTTGAACACGAACAAATGATGAGATGAAGCAGTAAATGAGGATGGACATGAGGACAGACAGATGGACAGACGTGCCTTCTGTCTCTGAGGGATTGTCTTCATCTCTGCAGCTTCTGGCACCTGCTGCATCAGCGTCAGGAAGAGAAGACAGTGTTCAGACGATCTGAGGCTCTCAGCCTGAAGACACATTTCTACCTACTGAAGACCTCAAACACACAGCACTGGTCAGAGGACGTTTAGTGTTGGTTTGTTTCGCTTCTTCTAAAATGATCCACAACAGAACAAATAACTCTTTCAGGGACAAAGTAAACACAATTTGAAGCTCAGAAAACAATAAATCTGAGTCCGTCACAGAACTGAAACTAAACTGTGTCATTAAGTTTAAGAAAAATCATTTAAACTCTGAAAAGTGTGATTACAAGAACACTGAAAGACTTTCTGCAAAGGAAAGACAAATACTGTGACGTTTAGTTATTTCTTGTTTTCTATGTACCATGTTAAGACATCTATATTTCTGTCACAGTTTCACCTGAATCAGTTTGTTTATTCTGCCAGAAGCAAAATGAATATTGAATTAATTCGCCTGTTATTGTCGAAGGAGGAGAAACTTTTCACAGATAAAAGTTTAGCAGACATCGTCTTTAAATTTTCATTTGTTGCCCGGCGAGAAAAAAAATTATCTCCTATTTGTTGATTTATTTATTCAAACACACACACACACACACACACACACACACACACACACACACACAGCAGTTATCTTAACAGCTTTCACAACAGTGAAAACAATTTTCGACGAACTGATGAGTTTTTGGGACACAGCTGAACTTCTTACCTCCATCTTGTCCATCATGTCAAAGAAATGAGCCGACTGCAGACAGAACGAGAGACGAGAGTTAATGTCGAGTTCTGATTTCAATGTGTTCGTGCGCTCGTATTTCTGTATATGTGAGGACTAATTTGAGTTTTAACCTCGACATGAATGAAGGTTTAAATCACTCAGACGGTTGTCTGACGGTTAAAACTTGCTCTAAATGAATGTTTTTTATATAGATACAAAACATTCTCTGATAAAAAGCTTGTTTTCACAGAATAGCCGGCAGCAAGAACAGAACAAAGACTGATTAAAAAACCTTGAGATGTAATTAAGTACTATAATGTCTCACAGTTCAGCTCGAGTTGCCTTTTTTAAATCACCTGCTGCTGTTAATGATAAAGGACGTATGATATGAACTGAGTTCAGGTGATTAAAATGTATTACAGCTTTAAACAAATAGATATTAATAGTTTTGATAGCCTTTGGATTTATAGAAAAAAGGATCAAGTCAGTGTGAAGTTTGTTTTTTTATCTGTAGATTTGATTTATGAAAATCAAATTTATACTCATAAATTTCTGTTTAATTTTTTAGTTTTCTGTTTGTTTCTTCTTTAATCTGAAAAATATATCATTTTAAAATGTAAAATATTTTAGTTTTCCTTATTTGTTTGCTTCTTATTGTTCTACTATTGTCTGCAATATTTTTAAATCCTTATGCTTTGTTTTCAGTGAACATTACTCTACCTTTACAGTGCTGCCATTGTGATGAACAAACTCAATCAATAAAATTAGTATTATACACCTGAGAGTTCAAAATCTTGTTTTCATCATACATTTTTATAAATACAGCTGTTTATAAAAACACTTATGGAAAAATGTAATCAGAAACATTCTCCCAACAGGGCAAATACAACATACATCAGCAGTCCCAGGGCCACTGCAGTAAGTACCATCTATATCAATGTCTTGTCCAATATTTCTTTTAAATATATGTAATTTAAGGGACTTATTGAAGGCTTTTAATGTGAAACATCTGTGCAGGAAATGAGCATCACTGACAGCTGAAAATTTAAATTTTGCTGTATTTATCAAAGTAAGCACATTCCTATGAAACAGGAGGAGATCAGACAAGTTATTTAAATCATCAAATGTGTGTGTGTGTGTGTGTGTGTGTGTGTGTGTTACCTTCATGGTGGGGGGTGCGGTGCGGGGGGGAGAGGGGGGGCAGTCTGTGACGGGGACATTGGAGATGGTCAGGAGCTCCTGTTTGCTGAAAGAAACAACAAAAACAACAACAGCCATTAACAATAATCATCAGTTGACCTGCGACACTTCAGTCACCGCCGGCTGCTTGTTGAAAATGCTATGATGAAAACTCGTAACGTTGTAACGTTGACTCAGTAAATCTGCTTTAAATCCTGTTTAGTTTCCTTCATGAACACCTGATAATTCATGCTGATGGTGTATGTTTATCTCTGGAGCTCTGGCTCTTAATCAGCTGTTAACTGAACTCTGATTCTTGTTTACTCACAACGTGCAGAGAAGAATTACAGGCTGTCAGCAGAGCCAGCAGACATGTTGGAGCTGGCACGGAAATGTGATTAAGAATAGCCAAAAACTCAACGACGTCCAACAGCTGCTATCCCTCCACGTCACATTCATCACAACACACCTCCTATACTCTGTGTGTGTGTGTGTGTGTGTGTCCTGATTTATCAGAGCTACACATCATCATTATATTTGTCACAGAGGAGCGATGAGTCTGTCTCTAAAGATAGAGCTCCAATCTGTCAGGAGCCTCCACACGATCAGCTGTAGATGACTTCATGCTCAGGACAGACACACACACACACACACACACACACACACACCAGAAAACTACTCATTTCCTTCGCCCTCAGGAGACCGGCCTGGTTGCCATGGTTTCTCCAGGTGTCCAAAAATGAAGATGTCAACCTGGATTAAACTTCTGGAGGAGCAGCCAATCAGGTCGTGTCGCCCGTGTCGACTCAGACTTGGACTATTATTAGTACTTTATTGATGACTCATGATCTGACACGGACCTGAACATCGCCGACTCGTGCCTAAATGTTGAGTGTTGAGTCATTTTGTCGACTTGTACAATGACTCAGATTTTTATTTTTCTACTGTATGGAAACCGCTGACTCATGCTGGAGGATCACTGACTTGGGCTTGAATATTGATGACTCAGCTTGCAGATATATATATTGATGAGTCATGATTTGACAAGGGCCTAATATTGATGAGTCATGCTTGGATTTAGACTTAAATACCAATAAATCAAGGTTTTAATTTTGTTGACAACAGTATAGAAGCTCCTGATGACTTGGACCTGAATATTGATGACTCAGCTTTGACTTTAAGATGAAAATAACTGTAAAAAGCAGAGTGTATTGTTGCATTAATATTATGATTTCACTGTTTGTACTTCAGTTCTCCTCCCTGTGACTCTCTCGGTTTCTTGCTCTTCGTCTTCACCGTTTCTTTTGTGAATCCAAATTAATTTAACCAAACTGACATTTCCACTGAAAAGAGATAAAACTGGAACTGCCGGAGGGCCGGCGGCCACACGGGGAGGCAATGACCTTGTGTAAGTGTGTGTGTAAGTGTGTGTGTGTAATGAGTGCTGCATGAAAAAACCTGTTAAAGAAAACAAGGACAGCAGGAAAACAAGGAAAACAGCAGCGTTTTCTTCACCTTCATGTCTTCAGAATATTGAAATGATTTTTACCTTTGCTTCGTTCACATGTAGTTAATATCAGCAGAACAGAGTTTTATAGGTTCTGCTCATTGTTTATCTGTGCAGACTGGACCTGACTGTTCTGGTTCTGGTTCACTCTCAGAAACTTGACTTCTTTATTTCATTATTTCTTTATTTAACTAGGCAAAATGATTAATTCATACGTTTTTAGTCTCAGTTTCATGGTAAACCCTGGTCTAAAATAACTATAAGTTAACTTTTACCTTCACCTTTGTTTATAATCGACAAAATGAAACTTTTGATACGGAGCTATTTGTTGTATATTTCTATTCCACATGTATTTATGTGTCTCTGTATGTGTCAACAGGCAGCTCTGTGAAGACAAAATCTTTTGTATAAGCTCGAGGGCACAGCTTTCCGTCCTGACTGTAGATTATTTGTTTTGACTCATAACTACTAATCTACCAGAAAAACTGACACGATTTTAAAATCCTGAGGGAGTCCAGAGCTCGACGAGCGAACGCAAAGGTCACCGAGACGCGAGAAGGAGACGAGAACAGAGACCAGAGAGGAGAGAGGAGGGAGACAAGAAACCTGCGGAGAGAGAAAAGGTCACTCTGTGTGTGTGTGTGTGTGTGTGTGTGTGTGTGTGTGTGTGTGGCCCAAAATGGAGGTGGTTGTAGCTGCGTCCTTCATGATACAACCAGACGATACAGAAGCTCACTTACGTTTTGTAAGTTTTACATTTTATGTTCTGTATGAAATAATATCAAAGTTTGTTTGTTTGTTTGTTTGTTTGTGTGTTTCTCTCAGCTGGTTCGTTATCTCTGCTGACAGCTGCGTGTCACAGCTGATCACATCATCTCCGACAAACACACACACACGTTAAGATGATACACTCGATGTCAAACGCTCCTGCAGGCCTTTCCCACAATGCAACATGCCTCCGGAGCCTGTCGCCGCAAACGATAAGTTCACGACACTTTCAGTTTGAGTCCAGAGACAAAAACAACAAAAGAAACCATCTCTGTCCAATAGGCCTGCACGATTAATCGTATTTTCATAAGTTTGGTTTACATCCGCCATGCTTTCACACTCAGTCCTGGACACATGGGCCATGCATGCACACCGTTTAGCCAATCAGATGACGCCCAGCTCTGCTCACGTTCCTGCGTGAGGATTAGTAGCCAGAGTAAACAGGATGGCGAGGCAGGAGAGCAGAGCGGTGAAAATGCCGACGAAACGCTTGTGGCAAAAAGAAATAGCAGCTCCGTGATTTGGAGATACTTTGGAGTCAAGCCAGAAGACAATTTACAGACCCAGGTACTGTGCAGGACCTGCAGAACAGCTGTAGCAACGTCCAGAGGTAACACCACCATAAAGAGCTGCACGAGCAATTTAAGGCCAGTCAGTCGAGAGCGCAAACGTCGAGCAGCAGTCAAGTAACGCGACCATCACTGCACCAACAGTAACATGTGTAAATTAATGTTAGAAGGGTTTTGTTCAATAAAGCATGCTCGGAAATATTTTTTTTTCTATTCTTTAATTTAATTGTCATCAACTATTAAGTGTTTAAGAGTACCTCAAAGCAGGGAATCTATTCATGCAGAAAAATCTGAAAGACACAGGAACTGTATGCAAACTTAAATATTTTCTTATTTATTGCAAGTCACATCGTCATCGCAATATTGAAGGGTGTCATCGCACATTTTGCTCATATCGTGCAGGCCTACTGTCAAATCCACCGCAGGAACTTTACAGAGAACCAAGAAACTTCGTCGTCAGGAAAATAACTGAGAGTGAATCCTGAAGTGAAGCAGGAACATCTGCTGCAGACGTGAACAGAGCGTCCTCACAGCTACATCGTCACGTGTGACGAACCATTTACTGCTCATAAATTAAAAAACAGACACAGCAGGACGTCTTTTCAGGTTCATCTGCACTCTGCTGGAGACGCACCAGGTAATTTTCCAGCATGTATAACATCATGAAAAATGTATTTGTGATTTTATTTGCCCTCTGGGCTCCGAGGAAACATCAAAGCTCTTCATTAAAATGTAAATTTAACCCTCAACTCTCTGAACGGTGACAACGGCTCCAAACTTCAGCTGCCTCCGACACCGTCACCGCTGCTGCTGCCGCGTGTTTCAGCCCTTTGATATTAATTACTTCTGAAAAAATCATTTTTCAAAATGATTCTTCAAGTCGGCTTTTCATTTAGCTTCTATTAAAATCAACAGAGACTTTATAAATAAATCACAGTCAGACTGAGTCAGACATTCCCTCTGTAAAGCTTCTAACGCCCAGGTTTTACTTTCTGGCACAATAATAATAATAAACTTTATTTATATGCAGCTCAGTCCTGACAACACACCTGTTAACACACATCGCATGAAGAAGATTCTTAGGACTCATGATCACCGAGCATCAGCGTGTCGTTTCCAACGACACGCTGATGCTCGGTGATCGTGAGTCGTAAGAATCTTCTCGTAGTAACACAATGATGTTGTGTTACTACAAACTGTCAGATAATCCAACAAGTGCTCTGCCTCTCCATCCATCCCCCCATGGCTCAGCCTCCGCTGCTCCAGGGTACAGGAGGTCCGATGAAGCCACCAGAACCACATCATCGTCAGAAATCATACATTCAGTCCTGAGGCTGCAGCTTAAGATTCTGTCCACAACCATCGCGACGAGCCGAGCAGACTGGAAAGAGAAACGAGGAACGAGCAGAGAAAACAAAGACGGGGTTCTGTAAGACTTTCAGTTTACAGCCGTGCAGGCAGACGGACCGTGTTCTTCCAGGACAATCGCTGCCAGCCGAGCTGCCACAGATCCGAAGTGACAAACGCCTCTGGTGGAGCTGCTGTGGAGCCACATTTCACAGAAACAACACTCATTATTACACAATTACAAATTCTCTGTAGTTTGACGTTCCATTCTTGGAAAAAAAAAAACGGTGAGAGAAGCAAGTCAGCGACCCGTAAACTCTGTTTTGTCAACAGAGTTCTTTGTCATCAAGAATCGACACCAGAACTGAACTTGATGAAACAACTTGTAGAGCGAACACGCTAACAGCCTGCAGCCACGCTAGCTGCTGTCTGAGAGAGTGTTCAGCTAAAGGCTACAACCCAGTCGCCACAATAAACGTTGGCAAGTATGTTTTTAGCAAAAGTTAAAACTTGTGCTCACACTTTGGGTATGTTCAGGACCAAAAACCACCTGGTTCTGTCTCCACAAACACGACTGCAAAATGTCCCAACGTCTCCTCAAAAACATCTGGTGGTTGGACACTTACAGATGTTGACACACCGTCCTGAACAGTGGTCTCTGGCTCGGCATCTGTCACCGACCCGTCTTCCTCCCACATGAAAGTTAAACTTATCTGTGGTTTGGTGAAATGTACATTTATGCCGTTTTTCCACCGACAGTACCAGCTCGCCTCGCCTCGGCTTAGCGTGGCTCTACTTGGTTTGGTTTCAGACGCGTTGCGTTTCCATCTAGAATTAGTATCTCTTCAATGTGGGCGGGTCGTCATCAACGTGGGCGGGTCGTCATCAACGTGGGCGGTCGTCACGACGTGGGCGGTTCGTCATCAACGTGGGCGGGTCGTCATCAGTGACGTACTTATCCACGCGACACATAAACAGGGCTAGCTGTGGGCTACACAAAACACGTCCACCTTTTCATTTCTTGTCGCACCATCAAGCTCGTTCTGGATGCGTCTTCAGCGACAACACTCAGGAGCGTCTCCACCTCTGCCACGGTCCACGCCGTGTTCCTGCGCATTGTTCCTTCCATGTAATTCGCTGTGTTGACTGAACGCAGATGCTAGTTTTTAAAGGTAGCGGGTGTCAGGCTCGGACGTCGCGCTCGTCATGAGTCGTCAAGTGGCGTCACTCTGTCCAATCAGTGGCCGGCTGCCAGCTTACGTCACACAGAAGTATCAGCTCAGCTCGGTTGGAACTTATACGGAGGTGATACTAAAAAAGTACCACTTTAGCAGGTACCAGGTACCAGATTTCAGTAATGGGAACGCAAAAAAGGCGAGCTAAGTCGAGGCGAGGCGAGCTGGTACTGTCGGTGGAAAAACAGCATTAGTTCTGATAATGTTCTAAAGTAAACTAATAAACTGATATCCCCTCGAGTATTTTAAATAAATTAGTAATCCAACTACAGCTGCACAAATTTTAATTCTTCATTCTTTTCTGTCAAGTTTGACGTCTAGAAAAACTCTCAAACATTTGGGCATTCAAGACATTCAAAACCTGAAGAATTACTTCAGAAGAATCTACTCAGAATCTGCATCTTCCATCGAAAATGATGGATTTACTGTATCCAAGAAACTCGTCTTAAAAACCTGGTTCTGTCTCCACAAACACAACTGAAAAATGAGTTCACACTGACAAAGGCTGAGACGCAGACATGAACAGTGGTCACTGGCTTGGCAGCGTTGTCGCCTGTAAACGTTGACCTGATGACGTCGTTACGGGAAAAGTCAGAGGATCACCAAAGTTATAAGAATTCATCCTCTGGGGAAGATGAACATCTGAACCAACTGCTGAGCTGTTTCACCGAACCGCAGACTTCATCCTCACGGTGGCGCCAGAAGAAGAGTGAAGATCGTGATATCGGATCAGTTCATATAAACTGTGCAGATTCAGATTGATCAGTGCTTATAGGTTATTAACTGTGACGTGAGGTGTTGTGGGCGGGACATTGTGTGACAGGATGTTGCATCAGAGCCAAAGTAGCTCATTTTAAATTAGTTTATTTTATCTGCCATCTGACAGATGCTGATAATCAGATAAATGATCAATATCGTCCCTGACAATAACCAATAATCATCCCTACAATGTTTTCACAATGAACAAATCGAGGTATTCGGTCAGAAATGTTGTGATATTTGATTTTGTCACCCAACATCTATAACATCTATATAAAAACAACACATTACATTTATTGTTTCAAGGCCTCATCGCTCAGCCTGACTGGAGGTGCTGGGCTGTCCCAGAATGCATTTCACCCACCAGTGGTAACAACATTATTATTATTATTAAAAATAATAGTCAAGGAAGGAAGTTAAACATTTAGACTCAGCTCGCAGGTCAACTCTACAAACATGTCCCCCAGCAGCCACGTCACTCTGACGAGTCTCATCTCTACAGATTCAACCTTTAGAAACACGGCTGATGGTATTAATTAATTGATTAATTTGTACAGCATCCTCCAGAGGATGAGCCGGTAACATCTGAATGATCCCATTACTTTTCTTGCAGCGCCCCCTGCAGGACAAACCTCTGATCACCAGTGTGTTTCTGCTCAGATCTCTCATATTGTGGCTTTAATGAGCCCTGCAGCCTCCGGGGGCGCTGGTGAGACTGTTGGTGTCGCAACTTTCAGGACAGACTATTTTATCATTTCACACACACACACACACACACACACACACACACACACACACACACACACACACACACACACACACACACACACACACAGCTCCAGGCGTATACTGCTCTTCATGAAAATGAATAAATCTGCGTGTAAACCGACTTTTTAAAGAAATCAGTGTTCCTGGTCCACCTGCGGGGACGTCCGCCGGAGCCACAGATATGTTTTTCTTTTTTCTTTTTTTTTTTGGAGGCTAATTATATTCACCAGCTGGCAAATGAGTCACTGCTGTCAAACAACGGCGTGAAGAAGACAAAGTGTGGACGACAACATCATAAACATCAACGGCAGCCGCAGCAGGGACAGGAGAGACGCTGCTGGCTTCTGTTTCTAGACAGACGGACCGTCTGCCCTTTAGCTGCACGCACACACACACACACACACACGCACGCATGCACGTACGCACGTATACACACACACATACACATGCACGCACGTACACACACAGCTTAATGCATTTTGGGGAAATGTGATCACACTAATGTGGAGCTGCAGAAACAAAACAAAGCTTCCTGTTTGGGAATCTATGCAGAAATGTCAATCAATCAATCCATCAACCAATCATCTATTTTGCTTAACAACATGCAAAAACTCTTATTTGAGTTGTAATTAAGGACTGATCTGATCGATCTGAAGGTTAGTTTTGATTCAAAATGTGATTTAATTTCTTTCGTTCGTCATCAGAACAAGAATCTTGAATGTGCCTCTTAATTAATCTTCCAGATGTCATGATGTCGCTGTGCAGATGTTTAATTTCAGCGTCACATCGCTGCCGTCATTCTTCACATTTCTGTGTGAAACTAACCTCCACAGTTCAAACTGACACATCAGCTGTTTTTGGCGCTGAACACTGTTTGTGTTGTCGACGGCAACATTAATTACTCAGAAGACGAAAAACACAAACATGCAACCTGATGATTACTGTTAAATATTTAAATAAACACCTGAACGCATCATCGTCTGTTAAACCGTCACATAAACGCATCACACACTCACACAGACGGAGGACGAGAGGAAATGCCAGACTCACCAGTGGTCGTGCGGCATTGTTGCGTTGCCGTCGGTTACTGAGCATCTCGCTTACATCGAACACACCAGCACTCCTCTCTCTCTCCCTCTCTCTCTCTGTTTCTCTCTCTCTCTCTCCCTCTCTCTCTCTGTGTTTCTCTCTCTCTCTCTCTCTCTCTCTCTCTCTCTGTGTTTCTCTCTCTCTCTGTTACTCTCTATGTCTCTCGCTCATAATGCCGTGGACCAGCGGGATTATTGCGCCTTAGTCGCTTAGAGAGAGAGAGAGAGAGAGAGAGAGAGGGGGAGGCAGATGGAGGGAAACAGGAATACTGAGAGGGATGAAAAGGGAAGCAGGGAGAAGAGGAGGACGCTGCCAACGATCAGGATTTTCAGCTCGACTCAGTGAAGGAATGTAAGGATGAGACCGATGTCCTCCCAATAATCACAATAAAATCTCTCGCTCCAGCAAATAAAAGGATCACAGACTGTATAATGTGGACAAAGCTGCGTCTTACACCTGCATTCTTTTAATGTCCAGCAGGGGGCGACTCCACTGGTTTCAAGAAGAACTCTGACTGTATGTAAGCTCATGAAAAAATGATCCATTAAGGATTAAATGGAGGCTGAAGCTGTGGTTCTATGCAAAACACTTCTTCATAATATTTCATCTTTATGAAGAGATCACAGCTTCTCTGACTCAAATGTTGTTTTTGGCCATATTATTAACGAAAGAAAGGCCAGGGACACGAATCAGCTGGTTGTAGGGATGACCGGCCAGCCAGTGGCACATATATCTAAGTCTGTACCAGTTCTGGTTCTGGTCCCAAATGGAAAGAAAGTCAATACAAATACTAAATGTAACACCAGTATACGCTGCATATCAGGGGCTATCACTGGATCAGATGGCGTACATGTTGTACGCCATCTGATCCAGTTGGACGAGGTGGGAAATACTGCTGTTATCTGAACAACGATGTCCAGATGACTTTATCTTGAAACGTATTTGAGTGGGAGTGAGAGAACATCCTGTAAACTGGTGCAGCTTCAGATTCATCGTCAGTGTTTCTGTATTCTGTTTGTTACTGTCGAAAGAGAACCAGAACCAGCCAAGAAAACGGAAATCGTTGCAGCTCTCCTCCTGTTCTCAAATATGTTTTAATCAATATTGGATTGGTCGGGCCATGGCGGAGGTATGCACTCTACCAAGCTCTAGTCGTCAGGTATTCTTAAAAGTAGGATCAGTAGGAACCAGTGAGGTCGGAGCTGACAGCTGACAGGAAGTCAGAACGTTACGTGAGATTTGTGGACAAGAAGGAAAATACAGAATAATGTGGATTTGAACCTTCAGTTAATTTGTTCTCACGTCTCACTGTTTGTACTGTACACAGAGGAGGCGTGAATGATGACATCATCACAGCTGAGACGGTGAAGAGAGAGAGAGAGAGAGAGAGAGAGAGAGAGAGAGAGAGAGAGAGAGAGAGAGACATCGAGGATGTATAGGCAGAGATTTGATGGACAGATGATAAATTGTGAATCAGAAGAAAAACTGCTGGAGGCAGAAGAGGAGAATATTCTGACGGGTCACCTTCCTTCAGGCACACACACACACACACACACACACACACACACACACACACACACACACACACACACACACACACACACACACGTCTGTCACATGTGTGTCCCCGTGTTCACTAACACACATGTACAATAAATGTCGATGTAAGAGAAGCTCTATGTGATATATTAAAGGTGTAACTTGTAGAATACGGTCGTGATTTGAAAGTAGCTCCGACGCTTCGGCTTTTTAAAGAAGTAAAATCTGGAGCGTGTCCTGATCTCCGGCTCCAGGATCGCTCTCACCACGAGTCCAAAGCACGCCCGACATTCAAATGATTCATTTCTGTTTGGGAAATGTGGTTTGGCTGCTCAGATATTTTAGATGCCAGGATGCAGTTTAGGCTAAAAATTGAAATTCAATGCAGATTTTTTCTCTTTTTCTGGAGCGGCTGTGAGCGGGGGAACATTTCTCTGGATTATGTTGTTGTAGTTTTTATGATAATGTGCAGTCTTCATAATGAAGCTCACAAAACGCCACAGCAGCATTTAAAATGATTTGTTTAAAACGGCTCGAACTATACAAGCAATATTCATTCAGACGGTGATGAAGCTTCTGTGACCTCGAATGTTTCCTGTTTTCTTACTTTCTGCTCTCGACTTCTTGAAACATACCAGAGACATTATAATAGAGACAAATCACTCCACACATTGTGAATTTTAACGCTCTGCTGACTGGAAAAGGTATCAGCCAATCCCGTTGTTAGCTGTTGTGTGGAAAAGACGTTTTAAACTTTATTTTATCCAAAGTGATGATTCACTCTGATTCAAAACTCTGACAGAGTCCAGCAGAAGACGCCCATCACGCCTGCTTTCAGGTCTTTACTCTGGCTGTCTGTTAGTTTCCATATTGATTTTAAAATGATTTGATTAGTTTATCACGTGGCCTCAGCACCAGACTACATCTCACAGTGCTCTCAGCTGACGAGGCAGGACGGCTCCTCTGATCCTCCGGATCGTCTCTTCAGATGTTCCACAAAGCAGAACTAAAACATTTGGCGACGCTGCTTTCAGCTGTCACACTGCGAGAAACAGAGCGAGGAGCTGAGATATTAAAAACCACAAACATCTATTCAGTCTGGATTTAATGGTTTTTATGTTTAGACTTTTGATTTGTTTCTTTCTCATCTCTATTTCACTGTTGTTATTATTATATCATATTCTATTTTATCAACATTTTTTAAATCAGCTTTCACTTTCAATATTGTATCTGATCTTTATTATAAAGATATTATAATTATAACTGGTGCGTATTCGTCTCTAAACCCATTTAATCACATGTCCTTACCATCACCTGTGAAGCACTTCGAATTGCATTTTGCTTTGTTTGACAGCTGCTGTATAAGTAGGATTGATTGATTGATTGATTGATTGATTTCAGTGGCGACTCTATACATTAAGTTTTTATGTCCTGGTGACCATTAAAAGTAAAGTTCTGTCTCTCCCGGTCCAGTTAACCAGAAACAGAACTGCACCGGGGCGAGACTTGGCAGCTGCTAACTTTAATCTTCTGTTTTAACGTCGGGGAGATTATTCACGAGGAACGTCTCTAATGTGTCCAGCAGGGATGAAAAGATGTGGACCTGACACGGCCATCAGTATGAGGACGGTCCTGTGTTCATGTGGCTCGTCACTGAGCAGCAGTCTCACACAGAACATCAAACGTGAAGCTGAACTTCTGAACTCCTCTCAGGAGATCCGTCTGGTGTCACATCAGACGTTCAGTCACTGGGACCAGGCTGCTCCTCCCTGCCAGCGACCATCAACCTGCCTTTTGATCAGATCCAAAGTTTAATTATTCCAACTGCAGCACTTCTGACAAGTTCTTCACATCAAGCAGAGGTTCAAGTCAAGAGGCACGACCTGCAGCAGCTCCTCCAGCCACACCTGAGCCACGCAGGTGAAAGTTCATCTTCACCATCGGACGCTCTGACTATTTAACGCCGTGTTTCTGCTGTTTACCTCGTGATCAAGCTTGTGGATTTCAATCACACTCGTCTCTGAGTCACAGCTCAAATCACAGACATGAAACTCCACCTTTAAGATTCGGGGAGACTGAGGACGTCGTTATCTCTGAAGTCTCTCTGTAGACCCTCTCAGAGGTCACACAGAGAGAGACGCTCCTCGTAACTCAAAGACATTTCAGACCGGATTTCTCACCATAACTCTCCCAAAACACACCAACACACTTCTCCAACCGGCATCGACGGAAACAGAAATCCTTTTATCTGTCATGAAAGCCGCCCTGAGTTTTGTCACCGAGCTGAAACCAGGAGGACAGTTTCTATTCAAGGAGCATCAAGGCTGAATCCCATCAGGTGGCTGAACCACAGGAGCTGCTGCTTCCTGTCTGATCCACTTCAGACCGCAGACGAGAGTTCAGATGATCCAAATATGAAAGTAAACATCTCTGAATTTAAAATGAATAGTGTCTCAACAGCTGGTGTCTGAATGGAGGGAAGATGACGAGCTGACCTGAGGAGATGTTATTCACACCTTATTGAAGCTGAACTCTTCACTGTAGCTGCGAAGCTAAAAGTGTTAGTGTGCACGAGCTGGACCACATGTGGAGGGTGGAATTAACGTCTCTTCAGATCAGTGTGTGATCTCGGGTGGAGGAGGAGATGACGACTACATATTCATTCCTGGGTGACTTTATCTCTAGAGGTGTTTTTTAAATCTGCAGAGCGTTCGACACTTTCCGGGCACCGTGATTGTCAGTGTCAGTGAAGATGACACTAATGATTACTCTCATGATCGATCGATCGGTTTGGTCTGTAAAATTGTTAAAACTGGAACAAGATCATTGATAAAACAAACAACAGTTAATGTATTATTGAGTAAATGCAGCTCGACATGTCAAACTTATCAGATATATTATTCTATAAACATCATTCAACATGAGTTCTGATGACAAATATTATCTTTAACACCTCCTCCTCCTCCTCCTCTCCTCCTCCTCTTTTAGATTTGAACATACTTCTTGAAGTCAGTGTCTGATGAGACAGCAGACAGATCTCCTGAGAGGAGTTCAGGAGTTCAGCTTCATGTCTGATGTTGATGATGAGACTCTGCTGCTCAGTGAAGAGATCACTAAACAGAAATGTGTCACTCAGTTGATTCAGGGGTCAGTGTGTTTACTCACCGAGCTCTCAGAGCGCTGACCGTAGACTTATCAATCCTGCAGAGAGACAGACAGACAGAGAGGGAGACAGACAGAGAGACAGAGAGAGAGACAGACAGACAGAGAGAGAGACAGACAGAGAGACAGAGACAGACAGACAGACAGAGAGACAGACAGAGAGACAGAGAGAGAGACAGACAGACAGAGAGAGAGACAGACAGAGAGACAGAGACAGACAGACAGAGAGAGAGACAGACAGACAGACAGAGAGACAGACAGAGAGACAGACAGGCTGTTACCACAGTGTATAATATGCTGCACTTAACACATTCTGATAACAGGAAGAACATTATGACATTATTGAGGCGAGAGATTTACATCTGAATACTCTATTAACCTTAGTAACCGTGTGTGTGTGTGTGTGTGTGTGTGTGTGTGTGTGTGTGTGTGTGTGTGTGTGTGTGTGTGTGTGTGTGTGTTGCAGGGGGAGGTGTGATCTCAGAGGTCGACAGTAGTAAAAAGCCTATTTGTTAAAGTGCTGTCGCAGTAAATCACACATGTTCATCACTCACACAGTGTTTGTGGACTGACGGTGAGAGCAGTTGTAAAATATGTTTATTCAGTTTATAATATACTAAAAACAAAAGGAGGAGAAAACAGAAAATGCATTAAATTCAGTTTAAATCAACACACTGGCTTAGGGCTGCTCGATTATGGAAAAAAAATCATAATCACGATTTTTTGGTCAATATTGAAATCACGGTTATTTAGATGATTATTTTTGATTTTGAAACATGATGCATTTATTAGCATTTCTCTCCAAAAAAACACTTTGTGTTTTATTTTGAAAAGGGACCGGATGTTATGTTGTTGTTTTGGTGCGTGACTTCCTGTCTGCTATGTGCTAAATTCGGCTTTTTGCTACGTCGTGGCTCCGATCTGCCAGAAATAGAAGTCTGTAATTCCTCCAGAGGGCTCTGGGCTGCCGGAGCTGGACAGAGCAGAGACGCAGCGCAGCGGACCTGGTGGAAGTTAGCACAGAGACTAAAGTGAAACCATCAGCTCCGCTGCTGTGACCGAGCCGTAACGCAGCGAACACGTATCCAGTCAGCGTGGCTGCGTTGAATGCTCTGGGGGAGGGGTTGAATTGCACATGTGCGTCTCTTTCAGAAAATCTGTAGGCCTACTGTACAATGAAAAATGACTAATAAATCGTTTCAACTCCATTATATTAGTTGAGATCGTTTGACCCAAAAATCGGAATCAGGATTAAAATTTGATTAATTGCACAGCCCTCTTCTGGCTGAACATTTCTGAACTGACACACTGACACACAGATTGTTTTGTTCATTAATCAACAAGTTGTTTAATCTGAACCAGAACCGATCCTGTTGGTTCCATAAGAACAAACTCTTCACGCTGCACAAGTTAAAACTCATCAGGAGGTGGAGGAGGTGGTGGTGGAGGAGATGAAGGTGGAGGAGATGAAGGTGGAGGAGATGGTGGTGGAGGAGATGAAGGTGGAGGAGATGAAGGTGGAGGAGATGGTGGTGGAGGAAATGGTGGTGTAAGGGATGGTGGTGGAGGAGATGGTGATGTAGGAGGTGGAGGTGGAGGAGATGGTGATGGAGGAGATGCTGATGGAGGAGATGAAGGTGGAGGAGATGCTGATGGAGGAGATGAAGGTGGAGGAGATGGTGGTGGAGCTACAGACGGTGAGCTGTGCTTGTTTTGACTCCACTGGTTTCTTTAAGGAAACGTTTCCAGACGTGACAACGAAAACTGAATGTTTGTCAGAGAACAAACACTGACTCTCAGGTATTAATAAAGGCTGATTGATTGATTGATTGATTGATTGATTTGTTGTCTATAAATTAGGCTGTTAAAAATAATGTGTGCGTGTGAGCTTCATGAAACAACCAGAGGAGATCTGATCTCAGGTCTGTTTCACTGCCTCCATGTTGTTTCTGACAGTCAAACCTTCAGACACAAACTGAAGTTTGATATTTAACTCAACTGTAACCATTAACACTCCTGTCTGACCTCAGAGGAGGAGGAGAGGGGGAGGAGAGGAGGAGGAGGGGGAGGAGAGGAGGAGGAGAGGAGAGGAGGAGAGGGGGAGGAGAGGAGGAGGAGGAGGAGAGGAGGAGGAGAGAGGAGGAGGAGAAAGAGGAGAACAGGAGGAGAAAGAGGAGAACAGGAGGAGAAAGAGGAGGAGGAGGAGAAGGAGGAGAAAGAGGAGGAGTCATGTGGAAACGGAAAGTGAGAGAGAGCGAGTGATCGACCTTAACGTTAAAAGCCTGTATGTATGATGACTCTGTGAAAACCCAACTCCCACAGGTCATAAATAACACAGCTCTGCTTCTAAATCTGCTCACACACACACACACACACACAAAGACACACACACACACACTTGTTCTGGGTGTGTTGGCTGGAGGAGACTGTAGATATCATATGATTACACAAAGATGGCCGACAGCTGAGTGAAACCATCAGACCTCACTTCCTCTGAGCTCCTCAACCTGAACACAACCTGAACACAACCTGAACACAACCAGAACACAACCTGAGCACAGCCAGAACACAACCAGAACACAACCAGAACACAACCTGAACACAGCCTGAACACAACCTGAACACAACCTGAACACAGCCACAACACAACATGAACACAACCTGAACACAACCTGAACACAACCTGAACACAACATGAACACAACATGAACACAACCTGAACACAACCTGAGCACAGCCAGAACACACTGATGACTCTCAGTCACATGTTCTCTCTTTTAGCTCTGTTTTTGGTCTCCACCACCACCTGAATGAAAATATTATCTAAAGACAAACTCAGCACAAAAATCCTCCTTTTGTTCGTGAATTACAAGCACAGACACTTTAACTGATGGATTTAATATGATCGTTTTATTCTAAAAAGACTTTCTGATAGGGCAGTGAGCGCTTCAATTAAAGGAAAGGTCAGGATATTTATGACACTTTCTATTAATCCTGGTCCCCTTAAACTTTATTTTTCGTTTTACACAGAAAGGTCCAGACGTCTGGCCCTCTAGACCCCCAAAAATCTGTAAAAAGCAACCAACCTTCATCAGTGTGGACAGAAGAAGAGGAAAGTTCAAGAGTGACAGTAACAGAAATACTAATGCTGAAATAAAATGAACTAATTAAAGATGTTAACATTTTCACATGCCAACATCAGCACTGAAGTCTCGAGTTTGAAATGTCCTCTAAAGGCCACCGTACAGACGATAAACAGTCTTGATCCAGGCCGACTTCCTCAGGAGGATATGAACATTTTTAATTAAAGAGACTAAAGTTATCTCTTTAGTTTGAATCCCACAGTTTTGTTTTCCCGCAGGATGATTAACTTTATAACCTCACGATGGCCGTAACGTGCGATTGTTCCGTTCTAAACCATCCGTATGAATAAATGTAATAACCTCAGTAACGTTTATAACAATATCAGCAGGACTATCGAGGTGAAATTGAAGAGTGCTGATGAAGCATTTTCTGTTTTAATCCAACAACAGAGGAGTGGAGGAGTTAATCCAGAGCTGGAGGAGGGATGAGTGTAGAAAGTGGAGGTGAGCGGAGGGTGGAGGTTTAATATAAACTGTTCCTGCAGCTGCCCTGAAGCTGCTCCTACATTATTAAAGACAGCAACTCTATTAGTCGAGCCCGTGTAAACACTGAGAGGACGGAGGGACGACGAGTTAAACTGTGACGCTACACCGGCTGGATTTTTATTATAATGGAGGAGAAACAGACGGAAGAGAGAAAAGATGGACGGAGTCAACAGGGACGGAGAGGAGGAGGTGTAAGTTCACAGGGAGAGTAACTGCTGAGGGAGGGTGGAGAGAGATTAAAGAAAGAATATTATGGAAGGAGGGAAGAATAAAGGTTGTACAGGAGGAGAGACAGAGGTATGGAAGAAAATCAGGATCTATGAGAAGAAAATGACAGGAGGTAAGGATCTATACGAGAGAAGGAGATGTGGAAGGAGGTAAAGAGTGAAGAGAGAATAACTTTATAGAAGGAAAGGAGGAAATAAGGGGGTACAGGAGGAGAGAAGCGTGTATGGATGGAAACAAGGATGTACCAAAGGAAAGGAGGATGTATGGAGGGAAATGAGGATTGACAGGAGGAGAGAAGGAGGTACTGAAGGAAACAAGGATCTACCAAAGGAACAAGGGGGGTATGGAAGGTTACAAGGATGTATGGAAGGAAAGAAGGAGGTATGAAAGGAAACAAAGCTGTATATAAAGAGAGAAGGAGGTATTAAAGGAAAGACAGGGATCTAAAAGGAAGCAAGTTTGTATAGAAGGAATAAAGGGTCTATAGAAGGAAAGATGATGAGATGGAAGGACAAAAGGATGTACAGAAGGAGAGAAGGAGGTATGGAAGGAAATAAGATTCTCAAGAAGGAACGAAGGGCTTATAGATTGAAAGAAGGAGATATGGATGAATAGAAAGGAATTGGGACGTATGGAGGACATAAGAATGATGAAATAAGGAGGGTTGGTAGGAAACAATGATTTAAACAAGGAAAGACAAACGTACGGAAGGAGATAAGGTTGTTAAAAAAATAAGGTAGAAGGATATAAGGACATACAGGAGGAGACAAGGAGACATGGGAAGAAATAAGGAGGTATAAAAGGAAGAAGGGATGTGCTGAAGGACAGGGACACAGATTAGAAAAAGAAAACAGAGAGTGAATGATTGAAAACGAGGCTTGTGTAAGAGCTTCCACACACACACACCGAACACACACACACACACACACAGTGGTCTCAGGGAGTTTGACAGGCCGATTGCAGACTAAGATTTACTGAGGCGAGAACAGAGAGTCGGAGGAGCTGCTTCACATTCCTCTCCGTATCAGCGCTCCTGTCGTCCCGTCAACATCCATCCTCCGCTCTGATGTCACAAAATATCACAAAGATCTGAAACATCAACGGAAGCAGCCGCCATTTTAAAACCAACAATCACTAATCACACAGACGAAGCAGTATTCATGTTTTCATGTTATGATTCCAAAGACAGGACCAGTCTGTTTGTCCTGTGAACGTCTAAGAGTAACTGATGTCTGGTGATGCGTTCACTGACACGTGGAAAAAACAACAAAAGCCAAAACATAAAAACTGAGCATCTAATGATTGATCAACAGGAAGTAATCAGACTACTGTGTACTACAACAAGATTAAAGATGTACATGACAGCAGAGCTGAATTTCAGGTCAAACACACGATTGTTGTATTTGTTGGGAAGTGCTGTTGCCATGGTTACCTGTAGTTTAATATACCATGATTTAGAGCAGTGGTTAAACATCAACTCAACACCCAGTTTTTAGCCTGAATACGCCCACTTCACATGTCCCCGAGTTTTCTGTTGTAATGAAAACTGTAGACTGGAAACCGAATCAGCTGTTTTGTGACTGAACATTTAATTCAGCCTTTAAACTGTTAAACAGAATGATGTTCATCAAAATGTTCAAATAACAGACGCCTCAAGCCAATTAGGAAGCAGGAGCTTTGGTATTACAAAAGTCTGAAGTAACTGAATTCTTGAGAAAGTTATGTATTAACTCAAGAATGAACTCAAACTGAACGACTCTGCCTGTTAACACAGACAACAGCAGAGAAAGAAAAGTTTCCAACCAAACCCCATTCAGAAAAGTCACGTTTTAACTCATTTTCAGATTTCTTCTCATTGTGGAGAATGAAAACACATATTAATTTAGTTTAATTGCTGGCTTGGCTATGGTCACTGGGTTTAGTGACACTCTGCTGTGTGAACACAACGGGTCAACTTCAATGGAGCAACAACAATTTCCAACCAAACTCCATTCAAAAAAGTCAAATTTTAACTAATGTTCAGATTTCTCCACATCTTACTTGGATTCATTGACTTTCTGTGTTAAAACACTACAGCTCAACTGCACAGGAGCAAGAAAAGTTTTCAACAAAACCAAAAAAATAACTTATTTAAACTTCAACTGTTTTAATTTCCAATCTCGAATCACAGCAAAAAATGCTTTTTGTTCACCAGACGACTGGAAAAAGAAACAAAGACAACAAAGAAGATAGATGTCTCATGCTGGCAAACAATTAACTCAGACTGGGCTGCTGTCTGCTGTGTGAACACTACAGCTCAACTGCAATGACGCAACAACACTTTCCAACCGGACTCCATTAAAAAAAGGACCAGTTCTTAATCTTAACTTTGCTGATGTTCATTTTTCATTTATCTTCAGTTGCAGCTCAAAAACGCTTTTCTTTCGTAATCACACAATTTGAAACAGAAACAAAGACAACAGCTTAGAAATGTTAACTACAGGTCAATTGAAAAGGAGTATTTTCCAATCAAACCCCATTCAGAAAAAGTCGAATTTTAGCTTAATTTTCATATTTCTTCTCATCTCGATTCACAGCAGGTCAGAAAACAATAATAGCTGGACTGACTCATTTGAATATTTTTTGGGAGCCATGATATCACTTTGGTGAACCTCATACTCGAATTAGCTCAAGTAGAGGATAAAAACACACATTAATTCCCAGTTTCTTTGCTGGCTTGGCTATCTGGATTTATTGACTTTCTGTTATGTAAACACTGCAGCTCAACTGCAACAGAACATTTTTCAACCAAACCTCATTCAAAAAAGGTCAAATTTTAACTTCAACCATGTTCATTTACAAAGCAGAGACATTTTTTGTTCATCACAAAGATAAAAGAGAAGAGACGTAACCACTACAGGTCACCTGCTACGGAGCAGGAACAGTCTCCAACCTAACCCCATTCAGAAAAAGTCGAATTTTAACTTAATTTTCATATTTCTTCTCCTCTTCAACCACAACAGGTCAGAAAAACAACAAAAGCTGGACTGACTAATTTTAGTATTTTTTGGGAGCCATGATGTCACCGTGATGTCATCTCTGACTGGAAATGAACTCAAAGACCCTGAAAGTGTGAGTAAGAGAAGTGATGGGATCATTCAGCCGTTTCATCAAGGGATAACACACACACACACACACACACACACACACACACACACACACACACACACACACACACACACACACACACACACACACACACACTCACCATCCGAAGCCGCCGAACGACACGCTCCTCTTCCTCCTCAGCATGGTCTCTCGCTCGCCCTCTCCTCCTCTTTGTCTTCCTTTTCTTCTTATTGTGTCTGGGTTCTCCTCTCTCTCTCTCTCTGAACCTCTACCTCCCTCTCTCGTCTCTCTCCTCCCTCCCTCTCTTCACTGTCGTTCTATCTGCTCATCCCTCCACCTATAAATACTCTCATCTCAGTCAGACGCCCTCCTTTACAGGCTCTCACCGCCTCTCCCTCGCTCTCCTCCTTCACTCTCCCTCTCTCTCTCTTTATCCTCCCTCCTCCTGCCGTTAATGTTTCTCCCTCTTTCCCACTTCAATTCACTGCACACACCAGCCAGGAGAGAGAGAGCGAGAGACATAGAGAGGGAATAGAAATGGAGGTATACAATCTCTCTCTGTCTCCGTCCACACTGACGAAGCAGAAAAGCCAGCAGAGACGCTGTCAGACTCAAACTTATCATACATAATGAATGGAGGTAAATGGACGAACACACACGTCAGTTTCGTGTTTATGTTACACAAAGGCGGCTTGGCTCAGTGTGAAGCTGAGCTCACGCAAACTGTATGTTTTTATACTGTGTGATTTTAAACATCATCTTCTCTTTTCTGTTTTCATGTGTTTAAAAAGGAGATAAAAGTGTGAAATTAACTTTAACCAACATGAAGCTGAAATAATTAGTCAGCTGACAGAAAATCGATCATCGTTAAAGTTATTTTTCAAGTGAGAAGATCAATAATTCTGTGGTTCCAGCTGAGCTTAGTGTTTGCTCTGTGTTTCCATGAGCATTTTCAAGATGCACAAAAAAACCCTGCGGTGATTCGCAGCAGCTCCAACCAGGACTTATTTAACGAGAAAAAGAAGTCGTCAGGGGACCGACTACATTCACTGGACTCACTTAGTTTGTTTTTATTGCTCTTCACATCGATTTTAAATCAAAACTGCTGGTCAGCCTGTGGACGACATATGTCTTGGAAAACAGCAATAAGGGGAAGTGAATTTGATTTTTGTTATTGATTTTGGTGAAAGTGGATCATATCTCATGGAGAAAAAACCTTGGTGGTTGGTTATCAGCTGATGCTAGCTAGTTAGCTCAGTTAACCCGTGGATTAAATTAAATTAAATTAAAATCTGGATACAGTGTCGACGGTGGAGCCCTGTTTATTCCTATGAAAGCTGCTGGCGCATGGAGCCAAAAAAACGCTTGACTTCGTGGGAATAAAAGCCCCCAGAAAGAGCGCCAGGCTATGAAGCGGCAAAACTGTGTAATTAAAAAGTTAAATCATTGTATCCTCATTGAAGTTAGCCGGGCGCTAAACCAGAAGTCTGTAGTGCAGACGCTCTGTGGCCCAACAACACAGAAGATCTGGGTAATTTCATATCTGGGAAGACGCTCCGCCTCCAACACTGTGTCCAGGTTTTACTGTAACACCTGGTTCGCCCGTGTTGTGCAGCTCACAGAGCAGGCGCGAATTAAATGATTTAATCGTGTGGCTCCTCTGGACTTTCCAGATGTTATTGGCTCAAATGGCCAAAATTATGTCAGTCAAACGAGTCACGAGGGGGATGTGACACTCAAAAAAGGTATCCACCATTTTACAGCTGCTTCTGTCACAATGTTATCTTATGGAAAAAAGTGTTTTTAGGTCACAGTGCATCACGTGATGATGTCATCACACAGTTTGGCCACTACTGAAGTTAGCTTTAAAGCCTGGTGGTCTTCCAGTCAGCCGTGCATCCAGCGGTCCTATCAGCAGACCCGGATCTCGGAGCACCGGGGAGTGCTTTGTTTACACCGCTCGGAGGAGGTGGAGGAGTCCGCTAATAGCACTGCTAAATGCACTGAGCTAACTGAGCTAACGACAGCTAGTTACAGTTTGCAGCAGTTGGTGGTTACGTTTAGCAACAAGTTAAGCTATCGGTAAAACTGGACCTAATACACCAAGTCGAGGATGTTTATAACGACCTGAGATGAGTTTACGATCCAAAATTAGACACAAACTTATTTTACAGGGTCGATATTATTACATTTGACTGTTTTTAGGTGAGGATAAATCGACTCTAGAGCAAAAAGTAAAGATCATTATTATAAGTTTTCCACCAGAGTGATATTCCTGAAACTCTGCAGAAGTCTCCGAGACAGAAACACTTTTCTCTACAGTGGATGGATTTGTGCTGCATGGCTGCACCTCATGGCCTCATACATTCCTAAAATCGCAGCTGCAACCCTGTTAAAATGTAAATTACAGTTTTTCTGTTAAAATATTAAATTCTGCACAGGAGGTGGACACATTCAACACTGTGTTGTGTTGGAACATTTCTGTGCAGACAAACTGACAAGAAAAGAAAAAGCTAAATTAATTTCTACAACGATTTGAAGCAACAAAGATCAGCGAATGTAAGAGCACACAATAAATGACTGTGTGTGTGTGTGTGTGTGTGTGTGTGTGACTGATGGGAACACAAAGCAGCGCAGCGATCGCCGTCTTTCCTCTAATTCGAGAGTTCTCAGGTTTAATTCTCTGTGAAAAATCCTCCGACAGCCGAATATATTTGCATCCAATTACCACAGTGGGGATAATAGAAAAGAGGATCTGCAGAGAATACAGTGCGAGCGTGGATCACATTATACACACAGACACGAGGCTGATGGAGTCCGCCTCTCTCAGATTTACAAACACAAACAACTACATCAGTGGGAGCCTCTGATAGCGCCGCCTGCAGGCTGTAGTGTTCATTACAGGGACAATAAACACAAACAGCGTCCGGAGGATTCTTCTGTTCTTCGAGGCGATTGAAGCTAAACATGTGAGGTTTGTCCTGAGGGTGGCGCTAGAGGGGTATTTAAAAAATCTAAAGGAGCAGGAATGTGATTTCATTATAATCATTAAAATGGCTGTTTTGATGATATATTTATATTACACAGCTCCCATGACGTCCTTTAACTGCTGCTCATATTCACTGCTGATCAGGCGCAAATGTTTGTTTTTGTAAACACAATGTTCAGCTGAACCTATTTAGTAAGATCAGACTGTACATCCCTGACAGCTGAAGAGGTCAGAGGTCGAAACGTAACGGATGTAAACGTGTGGTTGTGTTTACGTTCTAGGATACACTGTAAAAAAAAAAGATAAGAAGAATTTTCTGGATTTTCTCCTCCTCGCATTTTCAAAACAGGCTCATTACTTTAGTTTGATGCATCTGAGGTAAATTATGGATTATTGTTATTTCCCAACATCAGCAGACTGATGTCGACCTATCAGAGCACATCACGCACGGCAGACGCAGCGAGACGAGACAAAGACGTAAAAGACGTAAGAAGCCGTGAACAGACAGAGAGGGAGACTGGAATGTGGAGAAAAGGCGTGTTAGTGTCTCGTATCTGCAGAGAGTTTCTGATTTTCTCTCTTTGTTGCTGCTCGGGACGCTTTACAACCCAACATGTGTCTATGTGACGTCCTGGGAATGAGACTCAACAATCAGCTGTCTTTGTGGTGCGTTCAGGAACAGCTGGGGCAAATCCCACTGATTCTACCTTTAACTTTAATAGTCTTTGAATTATTATATTAATATGACATGAGCTTCAGTTAGCTTTGACCACAGATGTCCTTCAGAGGGAGACTTTTTACTCTGATACTCTGAGGACATGTCAGAGCCTGTACTCGATTACTTTACTGGAGTAAACAAGCTGGATCAGTACTTCTACTGTGTGGACTTTTGCCAAGTATTATGTCGCCACATGGATTTATTTGTTAACTGAGTTAAAGTTTTCATGACATTGAATAAATGTGTTTTTAGGAACTTTCTATCAATGTCTTTCACAAACTAGTTATGTTTAGTAACTGAACTCAGATCAGCTCAGATTAAAACAGCTCAGAGTTTATCTGCTGTCAGCAGTGAGTCGTGTGGAGCCGGTGTTTGTAGCCTGTACTGCCATCTTGTGTACAACCAGTGAAGCTGCTCTTTATATATTTATTTTAAGAAAGATAAGTATCGGCTGCATTATTATATATTTATTTGCTGCTGTGTAACCCACACAATGAGTAACGCTGCTTTTCAGCCTCACTGACTGATCGACAGCCTCGTCTTTCAAACTCCACACCAACACTGACTGTGTGAGACACCATACAACAGTTTTCACAGGCTGAGCAGGTCTGAGGATGTTTGTTATGAAACTCTGCATGAACAGACGTGTGGCAGACAGTTATCAGCATGTAGCTGCTGTTCTCTCCGAGGACTGACGACGCTCGTCGAACAACAAACAACATGAACAACCAACAACCGACACGGCCTCACAGTCCTCAGACCATATGTGTGGGACTGTGTGACGCCTCGTCTCTGCCAGAGAGAGACGGACAGAGAGAGACGGACAGAGAGAGACGGACAGAGAGACGTCATGTTGTTGAAGAACAGGAACATTTTGTTCTGATGTTAAAGGCCAGACAGAGCAGGTGGTCTTAACACACACACACACACACACACACACACACACACACACACACACACACACAACATGAACACCCTGTGAGGTGAGAGACAGAACACAACAACAGCTTCATCAGGGCGACAGCATCTCAAACACAATTTGACCTCATGAATATAATAAAGTCAAAGAGTCTGCAGTCGTGCTAGCATCAGCATGCTAACATGCTCACAAAGGCTCTGCTAACATGCTGATGTTTAGCAGGTGTAATCTTTGTGTCATGATTACCAAAATAGAAGTGGAATAGATTATAATATCAGTGTTACTGTCTTTGAATGTATAGATCAGTCGATCATCAGCAGCATCACACAGCAGAGTGGCGCAGCGGAAGCGTGCTGGGCCCATAACCCAGAGGTCGATGGATCGAAACCATCCTCTGCTATTTTTATGTTTTCAATGTGTATTTTTACATTTTCATTTTGGAGTTTTGCTCTGTTGGTCAAGCAAAACAAGAAGTTTGATGCCTCATTGTTCTTCAGATGACTGTGATGCCATTTTCACCTCAATCTGACATTTAGTAACACTTGAGTAAGACTGAGACGACACCTGTCATGAGCATGAGGGAATCTCTCTGATCCATTGAGGCCCCAGCGTGGATTGGACTTGGCTCTGATCCGTCTAGGCAGGAACACAGGAGCTCTGGGGTCGTCCTGTGGTGTCTGGCAAGAGGTGTGGCCTCCATGGATGTGCAGCACGGCCGAGGATTTCTCATTTGGCAGCTTTGACTCCTCCGACCTCGCAACTCTCTCTCACATCTTGGTTGGGAGGAGCTACGACACGCTGGAAGGAAATAAAGAGACATGTCAGCGTAATGTCAACCAGCCACATGTTTATGTAGAGCGGTAGAGTCCAGTGTGGCGTCTACATAGCCCCAGTTTTGTCTCATTTATAAAATTACCATAGATCTGCTGCAAGCAGTGTTTCGAAAACCCAACTGGATTTCAAGTCCATTAATGTGGTTATGATTTTCTCTGGAGCTTGAGTAGAAAATGTCTGTGCCTGAAATGTGTCGGGGGTTTAGGAGAAAAGATGGAGGTAAGAAGGTTTCATCAGTATTAAGCCACAGAACAGACACATTAAGGATTTCTGCAAGTTCCAATCTGCTTTTTGTCCCACCAGCTTCCTCCATCCAAATACATGTACATTTATTTATGACAAATCTTTTTACCAGTGGTGGAATTTAACAAAGTACATTTACTCAAGCACTGTGCTTAAACTCTTAAAGTCAAGGTATTCTTGTTTTACTATATTTCTAATCCAACAAACACTTTACTTAATACTCAACCTACATTAGTTTCGTTGTCCAAACATCAGTTAACGAAGGTTCAGGAACAGAGTGCTCTGCTTGGTAAAGACGAGGGGTTGCAACGGTGACTATCATCAGAATCGCTTTTATTGCCAAGTAAGTTTACACATACGAGGAATTTGCTGTGTACTACAAACAATACTAAAAATACTTATACAATGTGCAGAATAAGAGCGTCTGGTGACTAAAACTTATATTAATGTAAGTGATGGGGAAGGAGGGGGTCGGTGTCAGCGGGGGTCATTAGTTAGAATGACCTTTTAAGGGGATGAAAACAGAAGGCTTTTGGTTAAAAAAATGACTTTCAATTCAAAACTTTATTACAAAATCGAGCTCCAGATGAAAGACAAACATTCACTAGAATAAATCACATGTAAATGTATTATAATGTCTCCTGACAGACATGAAACTTGAAGTACAAAGTACATATTTTCAACATATTTAGATTGAACACTATATGTTCTAATCTACACGGTATGATACCATATTTCAAACCATGATAGACTATTAAACCAGTATCTCACCGCAACACAGTGAAGACTGAGGTCGTAGTGTGTTGAGCAGTTTTTTTGAGCAAACTGTTTCAAACTGGTAAGAAAACAAACATATTAAAACAGACAGTTCCTCCTCATATCCACCCGTTTCTTCAGAAGCCTGTGGTGCCGCCATGACAGATCACTACTTCCGCTGGCGGTTTTCTGTTTCCGGGTGACCGCCGCCGCCAACAAGCTAGCCCGAAACAACTAGTGTTACTTCATAAATGCAACATTATTTTTAAAAAATAAAACTCGCTGTGTTTCTTCGAAAGTACTTCCCATATTTTGTTACTGTGCAGGTCGCTGTATGCTTCGGTGTTTTTGTAGTTGCGTAATTCTTCGCCATCAACACCTTCAGAAAATACAAGATAATTAACTGTCAATGTAGCTAACGAGGGCCATTGCTTCATGGCATCTAACTGTTATAGGGTGAGGCACTGTTACAGAACTGTCCTCACGACTTTTTAAAACATCTATACTGTGTATCCACATCCGATTTCTGTCCATTTTGTCGCTTTCTTTTTTTAAACCGTTTTTTAGAGCGAGCATGACAGCTAACGGTTACGCTAGCATATACACAGAGTTCAACCGGAAGAGCATAACCGACTACCGCTATGAACCATGGGTAGACTCGCGAAACCAGGAAAGAGGTGAATATTATGTGATTAGATTTTTCTGAAAATAAAATTAATCGTGAAAAATGATCCCAACGCTGCGAGCAGGGTTCGAACCTGCGCGGGGAGACCCCATTGGATTTCAAGTCCAACGCCTTAACCACTCGGCCATCGCAGCCTACGTCACGAGAGGGTGTCGCCTTCCTATTAGTTACGGAGTACGTCAGATTCATATTTTACTGTACTTCTGCTCGGTTTTACGTGTGGAGGGGCGATAGCGTGTAAGAACACAAACACACCACAGCTGGCGCTCCGCTTCCAGCTGCTTTTACAGCTAATAAACACTTACAGGCTGGTGTCTGTGATGAAGGACCGTCCTGGATGGCTCCACAAGTGAAGCAGCCATTTCAGACGTTCAGCGATGATTTAGAATTGATTTCTAGACACATGTGGACAATATGAGTCAGTTAGACATCAGGTGAAGGTCTCATCAACCATTCAGGAGTATTTACGTCGATGTCAGGCGGCTATAAAGTAACAATAACACGATCCATTTAAACTCAGTACACCTCTAAAGTGCAGTACCCGAAAAAAAAGGAAGATGGCGCACTGCATTGTGGTTTTTCCCGCCGAGCAGCGTGTGTGCTGCTCTCCTCTGCCTCTGGTGGCCGGGGGCTGTATTACAAAGCACAAATGGTATTTTTACTTTATTTAAACATTTCAAAATGTAGATGTCACACAATGATTACTAGAAATATGTTCCAGACAGTTCTTCCATCACAGACTGGACAACAAGTCACAACATGTAAGGAGAGGAAGAATAAACAAAAGAAAAATTAAGAATGTAAATAAAAAAAAAACTAAATAAACAAAATAAACAAAAATAAGAGAAAGTAGCTGAGATTAAGGTTTCTAACCATGTCTGCTAAAAAAAACTCAGGCTGTCTCCTGTGTGATCTCTGCTCATGAGACTGGTCAGGCTGGTATGGTAAGTATGAGGGTGTGAAGGACAATAAACAGCAGCTGTCACATTTATGAATACAGCTTTCATTCTACCAGACGGGTTCATTTGACTTCAACACTGAGAGGCTGACTGTAGGTTCCCTGAGAAACTGCTCTCTGCTTGTTGTTGTGTCTCTTTACATGTAATAATATAACTTAAACTGTGAGTTAACTTTAGTATTGTTTTGGGGTTTTATTTCTGCTTAACTCAATAATGCCTACGCCTATGAAATATTCAGTATGGAAATATGTGTACACGGCTCTAAGTGGTGGAAAGTAAACATACATATACTTTTAAGTAGTTCCATATGTTGAATGTTCTGTTACTTTATACTCTGTCTGGCTGCTTCCTCCAAGAGCAGACACGCCTGCTCTCATACATTTTCCAGGAGAAATGCAAGATGTAACTTAAAAGTCTATAAATGAGTAAATTAATCATTTTGTTTCCTATTTCTGATTTAAATACACACTCAGAGGAGCTCTGTTTTTCTAGGCGGGGCTTGGAGCTGTCTGTGTTTCATCATCTCTTAACTACTTTCACTTTCAGCTACAGCTTGTGTGGCAGCAACATGGAGAGGTGAGTAAACTCTTTATTCTTCACATAATGTTAGTCGCAGTGGTGGCTGGTGAATTTCCACATCACACCTGTGTACAGCCCAGTGGACAAAAATGTAAAAAAAATGGCAGCAGGTCAGGTTTCTGAAATAAATTTGATATCATGTTCTCTTTACATGTTTACTACCTGACTATCATATCCGGCAGTGGATAGGATGTAAGTGTTCAGGTGACATGGCCAGGGTTTCCACATTTGTACATGTTACACCACTGCGTCCTTTTAAGGAGACCGAGAGGCATCTCCAGACATATTTGTGGTGACAAAACCAGGTATTTTAAGCCGTAATAGGATGTTTTCCTGTAAGTGTTTTTATAAAAACTTAACCAGACTGTAGCCACAGCACTGTCACAAGATAAAAACAAAAGTTTTAAAACCAAAACGAATCAAATCTTTGTAATTTCCTGCCTTGATGTTCTTCTTCTTCTCCTCTAAAAGATCACAGCAGGAGGATTCAGACTCTCCTGAACCTGAACCTGAACCCAGCTGGGTACTCATGAAGAGAAACTGCTCAACAGAAGTAACTGCTGAGCTCAATGAAGGAATGCAGGATATGTGAGTCAGCAAGTAACAAAAATACTATGATAATAAACATAGTTATTTCAAATTATTTATGGGTCACACATGTTAAAACAACCTGCTCCAAGAACAATTAAACAATAATTATATAACTATCATTTCAAAATGCAGGGAGCTAAATCCTCTGTTATTTCACTGTGTTTCAGGCTGGAGAATGTGAGAGAATCAATTAAAAGCAGAACAGTGGTATTTGCTAGAGAAAGAGTGGATAAAATATCCTATTTTTCATTCTGTGTTTCTACCAGGATCCGACAGCAGAGACCAGACTCTCCTGTTCCTGACTGTGTGTCTATGAAGAGTGACCGGTCGATGTTTCACCCTCTTGATTTCAAAGCTGAACACCATTTTGTTGATAAAGGGTAAGAATTTAAAATGGGATTTTGTTGATGATGACAATATAATGATAATGATAATGTAGTGAAAGGTTGTGTCCAAATTACTCTTTCTGTGCTACAGAGAATAGAATCTTTATTTTAAAGTGTCAAGTGCCCCCAAACATTCTCACAACAAAACAAAAATGTTGTCCACAACACATTTGATAGATGTGTTGATTACCAGGTGTTAAGACTAAAGACTGTTGGTGAGACGATATGATATGATCCAGTAAGTCCAGTTTGAGGTTTGGGTGGCACATTTGAAGTTGTGGGTTCATGGATCCTGTATGTTTTGGTGTGGGCTTGATCTGTTGATCGTCTATTCTGTGTTTCTACCAGGATCCGACAGCAGAAACCAGACTCTCCTGTTCCCGGCTGTGTGTCCATGAAGAGTGACCGGTCGATGTTTCATCCTCTTGATTTCAAAGACGAACACCATTCTGGTGATAAAGGGTAAGGATCTGAAATGGGAATATAATGATGATGACCTGGTCCTGTTTGTGTGCAGGACAGGACTAGTGACTGGTTGTGTCCAAATCATGTCGCTACTTTCAGCTAAAAAACTCAAAATACAACACTTCACCATAGACAGATTCATTTACCAGGTCTTTGTATAAATAATAATAATAATAATAATAATAATAATAATAATAATAATAATAATAATAATAATAATAATAATAATAATAATAATAATAATAATAATAATAATAATCCATGTTTGTGGGGGCTATTGATCAAACTACCAACCAAGTGTGCCATACATCCTTCACTATAAAACTTATATACTGAATATTAATGTTTTGCTGACAAATGACAAAAAAATCTACAAACATTTTATATCCTTTCACAAAAGCTTATTTATCTAAAGGAGGAAATATTCTTCTAATAAACTATTAATAATAAACTGTTGACTGACCAACACAGTGCCTTATCACATGGATAACATTATGTTTTGCAGTAGTTATGTGACATTTTCCAGAGTTATGAGCTATCTTTTCCACTCTTTGCATGTAGTGATTCTGTATCCACAGGTTTTTTAGGCATGTTGTGATTTCTCCACAGACTTGATTGGGAAACATCAGCGGGTCCCATTGGTCCTTCCTCTCAGCATCAGGCAGACATGGACTCCATTTTTTTGGTGTGTGGATGTTCAACAGTTTACCTTCTAAAAATACGGAATAAAAGCAAATATTCTGTTCACAATACTCTTTATGGATAGTAGTGATAATGCAATGTGATAAAATAATGACATTTTAGACCAGTGATGGATAGACCGAGTGTCAGTCCATGTAAAGATTTGACAATATGTTCCATTATTTTGGTACTAATGATGATTGATCAGCATAGTTTTGTTTTCCAGCTACTTGAAGAGAATATCATCTGTTTTGTGAAGAATGAGCTGAAGAGATTTCAGAGGGTCCTGAGACCAGAATATCAAGAATGCTTAGGTAGGCAGAAGGAGGATGAGGAGGTGTTGGACAGTGAGGATGAGGAGCAGAGGAGTAGCAGCAGACAGGCGTTTTTGAAGATCACAGTGGACTTTCTGAGGAGAATGAAGCAGGAGGAGATGGCTGACTGTCTGCAGAAAAGTAAGAGGAATTTAGGAGAAATTGGCATTGGACACTTAACAAGAGTACTGTAGAAAGAGTGAAAGAGTCTTATAAAAAAAGAGTGGCAAACCATCAAGAGTGACAAATGATATAAAAATCGGCATATGACAATAAAACAAAAGGCTGCCCTAAAGAATTGGCAAGGGGACACTAAACAAGAGTGGTGTACCATGAAAGATTGGATAAATGACCATAAAGTAAGAGTGGTATACCCTAAAGAATTGGCATGTGACACTGGACAAAATTGTTGTGCCATGAAGGAGTCTATATAGCCATAAAACAAGAGTGGTATATCATCAGTAGTGGTAAACCATGAAAGAAGAGGGTTACCTTTAAGAATTGGTGTTGGACACTAAACAACAGTGGTTTGGCAAGAAGTTGACGTGATGCTAACAAAAGTGTCAGACCAACAGCTACTCTCAATCTCAGGTTTACTTGACTAGTATGAATGTTGTCTTTCACATTTCCTGCACTTTCCACTCAGTTGTATTATTGGTTTTATGTTCTTTCAGAAACCCCTGCCTCCTGCCAGTGCAAACTCAAATCTAATCTACAGAGAAAATTCAAGTGTTTGTTTGAGGGAGTTGCGAAAGCAGGAAACCCAACCTATCTGAATCAGATCTACACTGAGCTCTATATCACAGAGGGAGGGACTGGAGAGGTCAATGATGAACATGAGGTTAGACAGATTGAAATCACATCCGGAAAGCCTCCGAGGCCAGAAGGAATGATCAGATGTGAAAACATCTTTAAGCCTTCACCTGGAAGATTTGAACCAATCAGAACAGTGCTGACAAAAGGTGTGGCTGGCATCGGGAAAACTGTTTTAACACAGAAGTTCACTCTGGACTGGGCTGAAGGCAAAGCCAACCAGGACATACAGTTCACATTTCCATTCACTTTCAGAGAGCTGAATGTGCTGAAAGAGAAAAAGTTTAGCTTGGTGGAACTTGTCCATCGCTTCTTTACTGAAACCAAAGAAGCAGGAATCTGCAGCTTTGAAGAGTTCCAGGTTGTGTTCATCTTTGACGGTCTGGATGAGAGTCGACTTCCTCTGGACTTCCACAACACTGAGAACCTGACTGATGTTACAGAGTCCACCTCAGTGGATGTGCTGCTGACAAACCTCATCAGGGGGAAACTGCTTCCCTCTGCTCGTCTCTGGATAACAACACGACCTGCAGCAGCCAATCAGATCCCCCCTGAGTGTGTTGACATGGTGACAGAAGTCAGAGGGTTCACTGACCCACAGAAGGAGGAGTACTTCAGGAAGAGATTCAGAGATGAGGAGCAGGCCAGCAGAATCATCTCCCATATCAAGACATCTCGAAGCCTCCACATCATGTGCCACATCCCAGTCTTCTGCTGGATCACTGCTACAGTTCTGGAGGATGTGTTGAAGACCAGAGAGGGAGGAGAGCTGCCCAAGACCCTGACTGAGATGTACATCCACTTCCTGGTGGTTCAGTCCAAAGTGAAGAACGTCAAGTATGATGGAGGAGCTGAGACTGATCCACACTGGACTCCTGAGAGCAGGAAGATGATTGAGTCTCTGGGAAAACTGGCTTTTGAGCAGCTGCAGAAAGGAAACCTGATCTTCTATGAATCAGATCTGACAGAGTGTAGTATCGATATCACAGCAGCCTCAGTGTACTCAGGAGTGTTCACACAGATCTTTAAAGAGGAGAGAGGACTGTACCAGGACAAGGTGTTCTGCTTTGTCCATCTGAGCATTCAGGAGTTTCTGGCTTCTCTTCATGTCCATCTGACATTCATCAATGATGGGGTTGATCTCCTGACAGAGGAGCAGCCAACTTGCCAGAATGTGACACCAACAGCAGATTTATCTGCAGTAAAACGCTTCTATAACAGTGCTGTGGACCAGGCCTTACAGAGTCCAAATGGACATCTGGACTTGTTCCTCCGCTTTCTCATAGGCCTGTCCTTGCAGACCAATCAGGATCTCATGCGAGACCTGCTCACTCAAACACGATGTTACTCACCTTCCTCTCAGGATACAAACTGGTACATCAAGAAGAATATCCGGGAGAATCCTTGTCCAGAGAGAAACATCAATCTGTTTCACTGTCTGAATGAGCTGAAGGACCATTCCCTAGAAGAGGAGATCCAACTGTGTCTGAGTTCAGGAAGTCTTCACACAGATAAACTTTCTCCTGCTCAGTGGTCAGCTCTGGCCTTCATCTTACTGTCATCAGAAAAAGAGCTGGATGTGTTTGACCTGAAGAAATACTCTGCTTCAGAGGAGGCTCTTCTGAAGCTGCTGCCAGTGGTCAAAGCTTCTAATAAATCTCTGTAGGTGCACAGATAGAAAGATTCAATAAATTTCAAATACACACAGATATAAAGATGTAAATTGTTGTTTGCTCATTTTGGTTTCCCAGGTTGAGTGCCTGTAAGCTATCAGAGAATAGCTGTGAAGCTCTGTCCTCAGTTCTCAGAGCTCAGTCCTCTAGTCTGCGAGAGCTGGACCTTAGTAACAACAACCTGCAGGATTCAGGATTGAAGATGTTGTCCGCTGGACTGAAGAGTCCAAACTGTAGGCTGGAAGCTCTAAGGTGAGATTAAGTCATGCATGCTCTTTATGGTACAATAGAGCAAAGGCCTAAAGACCTAATTACACCAGCATCCAAGACTGTAAAATGATGCAGAATTAATTTAATTGGAACTGCTGGGGGTGTGCCAGCATTAGCTTTTATGTTGTTAGTTTCATCTAGGCTTGAGGAAACTCTGCAAGTACTAAGGGGCAATATTGGGGCTTTGGGTTTTAGCCTTGTTTGCCTAAAATTCAAAATAATTCTACTAATTTTATCAGGTTATGTCAAACTGGCCTCACAGAAGACTGCTGCCAGGACTTCACTTCTGTTTTCAGCTCAGAGTCTTCTTCTTTGAGAGAGCTGGACCTGAGTAACAACAATTTACGGGATTCAGGAATCATGCTGCTTAGTGCTGGACTGAAAAACACACACTGTAAACTGGAAAGGCTAAGGTGAAATATTCAGGTTTCATTGTTTCAGTTGTTACATCTCCAGCTCATTCAGAAATAACAAACGTGGATTCATTTTGGAAATCCTAAACTCAGATCTTCTGTTCTGTCTAAACATTAAACTTGATCTGTTGTTTTTTTCCCCATTACTGATCAAGGCTCAGCATCTGTAATCTGTCAGCAAGGAGCTGTGAAGCTCTGGCCTCAGTTCTCAGCTCCAAGTCCTCTAGTCTGAAACTGCTGGACCTGAGTTGCAATGACCTTCAAGATTCAGGAGTGAAGTTGCTGTTGGCTGGACTCGAAAGTCCGAACTGTAGGCTGGTGAATCTTAGGTAAGATTCATTGTTCATAGACATCTAAAAACAGTTCCCGAGTGGGGTTCATAAAAGTGACACCTAAGGTTTATGATTCAGACATCCCACTTTCTGTTTTCTGATGGTGAAAAGCTGAACGCCACAAATATTATTATTTATTATTATTAATATTTTCTTAGGTTAAATCAAACCAGTCTTACAGAGAAAGGCTGTGAGGAGTTCTCCTCCATTCTCACCTTCTCTACTCTGAAAGAGCTGGACCTGAGCAACAACGATCTGCAGGATTCAGGAGTAAAACTGCTGTCCACTAAACTGAAGAGTCCACACTGTCTTCTGGAAATTCTCAGGTCAGGACTCATCAAAGTGTTCAACACATCACATTCAAATCCTTACTCACATACAGATTACTGTCTGTTAATGAAAACTAAATCTGTGTGGGATTGGCAAGGATGAAGCACATAGTTTTGGCACATAGCATTTTAAATGGTGAAATTACATGGTGTAATTGGTTAATTCAATGGAATCGAAGACGTATATATATTTCGTTTTTTCAGTTTCAGGTGCAACTAAGTTTTTATTCTTTATTCTCTGTGTGTCTCCAGGCTGTCAGGCTGTCTGATCACAGAAGAAGGCTGTACTTCTCTGGCCTCAGCTCTGAGATCTAACCCTTCCCATCTGAGAGAGCTTGACCTGAGCTACAATCATCCAGGAGACGCAGGAGTGAAGCTGCTGTCCAGTGGACTTGAGGACCCTCACTGGAGACTGGACACTCTCAGGTACAACCAACATGCTTTAGCAGTGAGGACATACGACTTCATCATAAATAAGGACCAAAACAACCACTGAATGAGAGTAATTTAGTGCCACTGATGATTTGACCTCCTCACAGGTTGGACCATGGTGGAGTCCAGAGGTTGAAACCAGGTCTGAGGAAGTGTAAGTTTGTTTTAGTCTGTCGCTAATTTGATATGAATCTAATCTAAAGCACTGATATTCAAAAAAATATTTGAAAGAACAATAAAACTGCAGAATATTTGGCCCCTGTGGCTTCGCAAAGACGACCAAATATTACAGATTTCTTTGGTGATGCTTTATTTTTGGTGCCCGACTGCCCGAGTCGTAAGTCATTTAATATTGTAAACTTTTCATATATGTTGAGTTCACTGCTTGTCACTGTCAGGTTTTTGCATGTTCATCCTGCTGTGACTCTTTAGGTTATGCAAGCAGTTAAGTGTAATTATTCTATTTGTTTACCAAGTGAACACTGTCTTTTTTTTCCTAAAAATTTCTACCAAATTACATGGTTTCCAGCAAACTTCTTGAAAATGTATTAGGAAATAAATCACAAATTGCAGATCCATTACATAACGTATTGATTTTTGTAATATTCAAATTAAATCCTGTTGTTTTGTCCTCTTTAGATGCCTGTGATTTGAGGCTGGACCCAACCACAGCACACAGAAAGCTTCATCTGTCCAGTGACCAAAGAAAAGCGACAGTTGTGGCTGAGGAGCACAAGTGTGCTGATCGTCCAGAGAGGTTTGACTGCTGGTTTCAGCTGCTGTGTAGAAATGGTCTGACTGGTCGCTGTTACTGGGAGGTGGAGAGGAAAGGACCGATCTACGTAGGTTTGACGTACAGAGGTATCAGAAGGAGAGGGCAGGGTGTGGGCTGCCGGCTGGGAGGGAATGATAAGTCCTGGAGTCTGTACTGCTCGGATGATCATTACTTTGCCTGGCATGATGACAGAAGAACAGCGGTTTGCTCCGACCCTTCCTCCACCTCTAACAGAGTAGCAGTGTATGTGGACTGTCCTGCTGGCACTCTGTCCTTCTACAGAGTCTCCTCTGACAGTCTGATCCACCTCCACACCTTCTCCACCACAGTTACTGAACCTCTGTACCCCGGGTTTAGATTCGGGTTTGGATTCTTTGGTTCCTTAGTCTCCCTGCTAAAATTGGAAGACAAAGAATCACTTTGAGGACACAAAGTGTTGTACGGCTGACTGCTGACAAGGGCAACAGACAACTTTTCTCTCTTGTGTTTCCAATTGGTATTATTGTTGTCACAACTGTTGCAAAGACACCTTGATCTTTTCTGTTTTCCTCAGAGCCACAAATAACAGCAACACAGGATGAAACATGAGTTTATTCAATCAGCCCGGTGGGAGACAGATTTGTATAGTGATAGAGAGGTTTATAGGTAAACAATGTAAACAAATGGTTTCATTATTCTATATCCATTTCATTGTGCAGTCATTTACTTCATAATGATACGCTGAAGCAGGAAACTTGTCTACTGCCAGATTAACAATGGTGAAATCTTTTGGACTATCATAGCACAGGCATTAGTTTGGTATATTGCATTAACCACATTTTAGAAGTATTTTTACTCTATGTATACCAGGTACATCATACAGTATTGTTAAGGGTCAAAACCAGTTAACAGTATTACTTAAATTAATTTGTCTACTTAACAATATACAGTAATTGTACAAACATGTTACATTTTATTAAATGTTGACCTACTGAGAATACTTTATGGCTAACATTCTATGAACCCACAACATTTCAGTATTTTACTAAGAAAAAAGCTGAGGTTGTTATATACAATCCTATTGTTAGGATTTGATGCATTAAACATTAAACTCAGACAGCTGATGAACAGCCATCATTGATATTTGTCTTCTGTGTTTGATTCATTTGATTGATTGTGTTTTAACTTTGATGACGTTATTTAAGAGTGAAGTAAATTGTTGCCCAGTGAGAACAAACTGTTTGTCTGGCAGCATGTTGGCTATTGATTATTGAACCTCCTTTCTACAAACAACAGGGCATTATCAGTGAGAACAGGCATAGATTGTAGGTCCCACCCACCCTGACTCCCCTTCGCACCTCTCAAGTCCAGCCCCGCTCTCCCCCCTAACCTGTCTTCTTCTTCTACAGCCCTCTCCCATGACTCCACTCCATCCCCCAGGCCTCCCAGCCTTCCACCACTCCCCCATCACCCCCTCTCCTTGATACTGACCAGGTGAGAATGGAAATGAGGAAGATCAAGGCGAGGAAAGCCACAGGCCCTGATGGCATCAGCTCCAGAGTCTTAAAGGACTGTGCAGACCAGCTCTGTGGGGTGGTCACAGGGTCATTCCTATATTCCCCGCTTGGGGAACATAGAACTCTTTTTTAGAAAAAAGGTGTTATGTTCCCCGTTTTTCCCAAAAAGGGACCTATGTTCCCCTGTAGCAATACATACCCGAGAGCATAGGACCCTTTTTCTGAAAAAGGGTCCTAGGTTAGGGTTAGGGTTAGCCCGTAGGCCTACATAGGCCTATTTGCCATGGAATCTTTTAGTAATAGTGGAAAAAATAATTGACCGGGGAACATAGGACCCTTTTTTTAAAAAAGAGGGGAACATAGGACCCGGGGAACATAGACACGCTCCCGGTGGTCACGCACTTTAACACGAGCCTGACTCTGGAGAGAGTCCCTGTCCTGTGGAAGACTTCCTGTGTGGTTCTCTGATGATACAGTCATTGTTGGATGTGTGTCTGATGGGAACGAACAGGAATATAGGTGGGTCATCAACGACTTTGTTAACTGGTGTGAATGCAACCACCTGCATATAAACACCACAGATCACACCAGTGAACATCCAGGGCAAAATACAAATACCTAGGTGTTCAACTTAACAATAAACTTGACTGGACTGACAACACGGATGCCCTGTACAAGAAAGCTGCATCCATCTGCTGAGGAGACTGGGGTCCTTTGGGGTGCAGAGGACATTACTTCGAACATTTTGACACTGTAGTGGCATCACAGTCCTTTATGCAGTGGTCTGCTGGGGAGCTGGCAGCACGGACAGAGACAGGAAGAGACTAAAGAAATTGGTGAGGAGGGTCAGCTCTGTCCTGGCTTAACTCCACGTTATCCACCGTTTGTTTGGATTTTTTTCGAAGCTAAAAGCAGATGAAATTAGAATGACACGTATTTTATATAATTTCTCAAGCTGAAAGAATCTACAACACCTTCAACAGCCGCCATTTTGTATAAAACCGGATTCCTACCCCTTACGGTGCACTGTGTGGGGATGTAGCTCAGTGGTAGAGCGCATGCTTCGCATGTATGAGGCCCCGGGTTCAATCCCCGGCATCTCCACTTTTTACTGTTCACCGATCAGATAACGAAATACGAAACATGACAATATTTATTTTTTGTCTTGGTTATAACTCTAAAAAAACATTAAAGGAGTAAATAGCAACTTCCCACCACACTGAACCCGTTATCATAATGATAAGTCTGACTTGTTGTTGCTGTCATAAACACAGCAGTACTTTATTATGTAATACCGGGTTATGGTTTATACATCTTAACCATTCTAACCTCAACTGCTTTTATTTTGAAGGTCAGATGCTCAAACCGGAAACCGTAAATCCACATTACTCTGCTCGATTAAAAGTGAAAATGACATTCTGATATTTACTTTTGTAGTGCGGCAAAATGGCGATTCTAATATGAACCTGAATATCTTGAATTTCTCCTAAAATAAAGCTTCATCTCTGTTAACTTGTCTTAAATTATCTTATCATGTAATTGGTACGATGAAAGGTAATATAACTCCGACCTGCTCGCCACAATCAGGCCGTTATTCTGAAAGAAGCTCGTAACGAGCAGATTTTCTCCTTGAGGATCAATAAAGAATTTGTGATTATTAAAAAGGAATGGTTCCACTGGGGCTCGAACCCAGGACCTTCTGCGTGTAAAGCAGACGTGATAACCGCTACACTATGGAACCAACTGTCCACAATAGGATTCAAACTGGTTCAAAACCAGTGACAAGAACCACCTGATTGTCTATCTGTTAACTTTTTGTCATCATACACTACCTATACTGTTATTCATATAATGCATTACACTAACCCCTAACGTTCGTCGGCTTTTTAAAATATGTAGAACACGTTTATATCTAGAAACATGTTTCAACACATAAAGTGTCACTGTGGCACTAAATGAAGGCTTCACACTGCAGTCGTAGCAGTAAAGTGCAGCTACTTCACCGTAAACAGTTCGTGAGAGGCGTTCTGACGGCTGTCAGCCTCTTCCTGCTCTGTGTCCGGACTGGAGGCGGTGAACAGGCGACAGGTGTGTTTTCCTCCAGGTGAGAAGGTGATGCTGCTTCTGTCCCTTCTACCTGCAGCAGTCAAACAGACATCACCTGGTCTGGAGAAGCTACCATGACCAGAACTAGCAAAGTGGCTAAGTGAGTGAATGCTGGTGAATACATACTTAAATCATTATAACATATATAATTAATTATGGGAATAGTACATGTTTATAGAAGACAAAATAAATCAATATATAAGCTATAATACACGAGGTAATGGTTGATAAATTCAATTATATTTTGCACTACATATTTGGTTATTAATTAGATATATTTGTTATGTTTGTACACGTGTGTATATATATTACCTATTTATTCATGTATTCATATTAAATAAGGAAGTCTATGCTGCTAAAGATTAATGGAGAGGGATGGGATTAGATCAATTTACACTTCTTCACACTCCTGTTCGAACATGTCATAAGTCTGTTTTCATATCCACTACTCTTTAGTTGTTTCGTTGGTTTATGAAAAAAGTGTACATGTTCGAAATAAAGATTTCATTCAATCAAATAAATAAGTTTACTGAATTGACTGCAATTTTCAGACTTGAATTCACGCAGCACCTGGACTAAATTAGCTCACTGGCGCCACCTGGAGCAGCTTCAGCAGGAAACGTTGCTTTAACGTGTCAACAATCTACAGAAATAATGTTACATAGAATCAGAAATCAGTCACAGGAGACATTTTACTGCACAGACAGTACCTGAGGTCATATTGATGACATTTTTACTTCGACAAATAATTTTGTAAAAACAATAAATCTACAGAGCTTCAATAAATGACTCTAAAAAAAGAAGTTAAAGCAAAAACAATCGTCTCTTACTAGAAGTAAAGGATCAGACTACAACAGTGCATCATCTGATCTCATCCTGTTTAAATGTTAAAATTCTAAATAATAACACACAGTTCCTTAATGTTTTATTCTGAAAGTCTCTGACAGGATGTACTCAGGTGTTCAGGTTCAACCAGCAGGAAGTGGAGGTGTTGCAGTGGGCGGGGCCTTAAAGAGAGAGCGATGCACTGAACCTGCAGCTGCCATTCAACACATCAGCATCAGAGAGAGAGGTGTCGCTCTGCAGGTAGGCTTACCTGTCTGTCTGTCTGTCGATTGTTTATATTAATCCACTTAATCCCGATCGTGACCTTTAACCTCTGTAACCATCCTCTGTAAGTCTTAAAGTACCTACTTTCACCTTCTTACACCTTTAATTTGACTTTCAACGTGAGCTTACATCAGTCACAGGAATATTAAATATAATGGAATATTAAATATAATGTGTATTTGTTATTTTCTTTACATATAATGTTTTAATTGAAGTATAACTTTGTGTCCAGAGTATAATTTTGGAAGTGTTGATGACACTGATGAAAGGTCAAAGGTCACAGCAGCCTGACCTGCAGATGATCAGTTCATCAGGACGTCTCCTGAACAATCAGAGATCTTTAACAGTCTTTTAAACAGTGATATCAGGTGTTACACGTCTTTGTTTTGTCTTGCAGAAGTCATTGAAATAATTCAGAAAAAGTGCTCACAGAAATTAAACAGATGCCTTAATTATTAAATCTTCTATCAGTGATAGGCTGATCATGTTTTCAAAACAAGATCTGAAACCGCCTGTTATCGATCAGTCAGTCAGTTACTCAACAAAAACCTTTTAAAACAAACTGCAATTTGGTTCAGATTCATATCTGGAGGAAAAAGGTCTCAACTCAACACACATCTGATGGGAGAACCAGTGCAGTTTGAAGGCAGGTGAGGCCTGAGCAGAGCTTTTTTATTTCTTATTTCTTTAAAGGAAAAATAGAGACGAATCTCAACCGACAGTGTTTCAGTCTGATTAAGAAACACATCTGAAGCTGAAATTTGTCCACAAAAATCTACAAGGATTAAAGTTTCCAACAATAAAAAGGAAATAAATTAATGTTTATGGTTTAAATTGAGCTGTTTTCTAAAATAATATTTTCACAAGACTCAACATTAACACTCAGAACTCTGAAGTAAAGTTTTCCTCAGTCATCAGTGTCTCTGAACAGTTACTGTGTGTTGTTTTTGTTTCCATCACAACTGAAATGGACAAAAAGCTTCTTCTTATATTTTGTTGGAGTATTTTAATTAATTTCTCTGCTGTGTGTTGGAGTCAAACACAGAGCAGGAAGTTTCCTCGTCATGAACCAATGAAAGGAGGAAGTGACCTGAGGATGAATGTGTGTTTCTCTGCCAGGTTGACAGATGTGTAATGTGACACGTAGGCTCCTACGCTAACGGTCGCTGTCGCTCATTTCCAAGTCAAATATCAGCGACATAAACAAATGAGCTGTGAATCAGCTGCCGAGAAAACAAACACGTTCAGCTCTTCAACAGTAAAATTGTTTTCTGTCAGCTGTGTTTCTCTGGAGGTGGACGGCACCACAAAATTTGTTTTCACTATAAAATCAACAAAGACGACCTGAAGCACTGATATCGAACCTGATGTTAACTGTTGTTACACTGAGTCATTACATCCACACACACAGGATGCTGATCCAAAGATCCACTGACTTAAGAATAAGTCTGATTGTAATGAAGACGGTATCAGACACACATGTAAATATATGTATAACCTACATCTACTGTTACTCTTCATGTGTAAGTTCATTTATCACCAGACTTTTGATACTGTTTAATATCAGACACTAACTACAATCGAATATAAACTCTGAATTTAAATTTAGGTAAGAAATATAACATTTTCAAGAATTTTTACATCATGTCAAATTTAAGCTTATGAGAAAATGAGCCTACTTCTCACTTGAGTTATGACCAAAGATGTTTATTTATTAATTATGTTCCCATGTAGAGTAAAACAGATGATAAAATAGGGTTTTCAGTCAGATTACATCAGCATCGCCTCCTTAGCTCCGCCCTCTTGTCCAAATATGGTCACTTCTGCCAAGATGGCGACGGCCACAAGGCTGAAGTCTTGACTGGACTGTGACTGAACCTGCAGTCTGTCCTCTCCAGCTGCGTCACATTCCCGCCCGACACCATGGCCTCCTGTCAGGAGTTTGAGGTGACCGTCCACACCTCACCCGGTCCCACCTGTGGAACCTACAACCGCCTGTGGCTCAATCTGATTGGCTCGCAGGGAGAGACTCCACCCATCAGCGTGAATGAGGGCGACCATCATCTCCTGCCTGGATCGGTGAGTTTCATCAGGTTTTAACAAACAGAGTCGTTAGAGACGACCAGAACTAAAGACTGGACCAACATTTTTTAAATCTTAACACCTGTATTTACTCCCCCTCACTGTCTGAAAGCTCCAAAACTCAGCCTTCTGTCCTGACAGGTGTGTCCGGTTCTGGTCCGGGCCAGCGAGCCTCTGGGTGGTCTGGTTCTGATCCGGCTGCATCTGGAGGCTCAGACCGGATACCCCAATCTGGATTGGCACTGCAGCCGGGTGGAGGTCCGTGAAGTGGCAGACGGACGGGCAGAGCAGGGAGGGCGGGATGGGTCGGGACCTGAGGGTCCAGAGGTTCAGGTGTTCCTGTGTGACAGGTGGCTGCGGACAGCAGACGGCGACGTGGAGCTGCGGAGTGGAAAGTGTAAGATGAGTTTATTAGTGCTGAGAAGAAAGATATCCTCCACACTGGACCTTTACATCTGTGCACAATTCAACCAGTTCTTTCTGTAAATGTTTCTTGAAATTAATTTTTCATTTCACTCTCTACAGTGTGTTTGCTGAAGGACGAGACAGAAGAGAAACTGAAGCAGCAGCGACTCAGACAGCTGCAACATCAACAGAAGCTCATCAGGTAAACCAGTGAACAGACATCTACAGGTGTCATCAGAAATGTCCGGGTCTACATGAGAATAAAGTTCTGAGAGTTTGAACCAGGCCAGCCCGCTGCAATCACTACTGTCCATCTGTCCACCTGCTTTTATGTTCATTTACAATTTGAGCGTAGAAGTAAAAAAAGGAAACACCAATAAATCTGGTAAATCTTAAAATATTGCAAAAACATATGAACTCTTGGCTCAGGACGAAAAGCCGACTGCAGAATAAGCAACAGTGTTTATCTTCATGAACCTCCGTCCTAATAATGGAATAATTATAGTGGATGGAAAATGTGCATTTATTCACATTTTCTGGATCAAAGGTGGAGCTACGTTTGGGTGGAAACGAAGCAAAGACGTTATATTAAATCTGGACTCAGTGTTGGAGGAGGAGGGTCCGGATCAGAGTGTCAGCACAAGAGATATCCGCCGACCGAGCTGGCTAACTTGAATGGGGATACAATTATTTATTTATTTAGAAGAGTTCGTGTAGACTTTCCATATTTTATCGGACCAGATGGATCAAATTATGTCTCACATGACGGTCTGGTTGTGTCTGAAAACTGGGTTCAAAGCAGGTGGCGCTGTTCTTAGGGGCTTGAAACAAAGGTTCTGACTCGCAAAGCCTCGTTGGTATGGAAGGAAAACTGCACAAAGCAACCTGCACATAGAGTCACAGTGATAGTGACGCCTGAGAGTTCACAGAGGGAACTACACGTCGAGGAGACGACGGGTGAACGGGGGGAAAGTTTTTAACTTACAGATATCATCATGAAACTTCCCCAGTTTTTTACTGAATGTTTTCTGATAGTTTATGTTTACATATGAAAATAGAGCGATGTAATTCAGTATTTGTTAATTTGCATAAATGTCCAAAACAGACATGTGAACATCCACATGTGCATTATGTTTTCTTAAACCTACATTTTGTCCAAAGCGACTTACAGTATTTCATACACCAGCACATCAGGAGCAATTTGGGGTTCAGTATCTTGCCCAAGGACACATTGACATGCAGACCAGGGGAATCGAATCAGCAACCTTCCGATAACAAGAAGCTGGCTCTAGCCCTGAGCCACAGTTGCCCCTTATGCCGTACCTCCTCGTGTATGTGTCCATCCTCTCACTGTGTTGTTATTCCAGATGGCGTAAGTTTGTCGACGGCGCTCCGCACTGTCTCGACGTGAACAGTGTGTCTGAACTCGGGCCGAACCTCAGCTACACACACAAGAGGTGAAGACACACAGTTAATGATCAAAGATGGAAGCAGAGATCAGGACAGAAACATGAAGGAGATGTTTGTTTGTTTGTCTTCAGTCCAGCTCCGAACCTGCACTACCTGAGAGGCTTCGACGGCCGAGCGGAGGCCTGGAAGAGTTTCACCGAGCTGGAGACGTTTTTCGCCCACAGCGGACACCAGAACAGCATCGCCCGTGAGAAAACAGTCCACTGATCTGTCAGTGCAGTCCTAGAACACTGTTGGACTCACAGAACCACATATCACTTTTTTATTCCACACTGTCTTCTTCCTTTTAAAACAACCTGCTGCCTACATTACCCACAATGCAGTACGGAGAGATTTCAGGTTTGTCTCTCTCAGGGTTCGTTCGCGCTCACTGGACGGAGGATTGGTATTTCGGCTACCAGTGTCTGAACGGCTGCAACCCTCTGCTGCTGCGTCAGACCCGCCTCCTGCCTCCAAACCTGTCCGTCACCTCTGACATGCTCCGCCCCTTCCTGCCTGAGGGCTCCTCCCTCGAGCAGGAGCTACAGGTGAGCGTGTGGTCACCTGACCTCCAGCTGTTCGTATTGTTTTGTTGTGTATTTCAGCAGCTCCACTCGATGCTCTCTGATTCGACAGAAGGGGACTGTGTACCTGTTGGACTACGAGGTTTTGGATGGCGTCCCGGCCAACGTGATCAACGGGAAGCAGACGCACCTGTCGGCTCCGCTGTGCCTCCTCCACCTGAACCAGCAGGGACAGCTGCTCCCCATCGCCATCCAGGTGAGCTCCAGATGATACAGGTGACTTTACAGATCACAGTTTACTTTGTTGAGTTGTGTCACAATGGTTTTCTCCTCTAGCTGCAGCAGACGCCCGGTCCTCAGAACCCGGTCTTCCTGCCCTCTGACGCCGGATGTGATTGGCTGCTGGCGAAGATTTGGGTCCACAGCTCCGACTTCCACTGTCACCAGTTGGCCTCGCACTACCTGAGGACTCACATGATGGGGGAGCTGAGCTGCGTGGCCACGATGAGACAGCTGCCGGAGCTGCACCCGCTGCACCAGGTTCACAAACTCACACCAGCTTCATTTTCTGAAAGTCAAAGGTTTCAAAAAGCAAACACTACATTACCCACAATGCAACGTAGCCGCTGAGTGACATCACTGGAGGCAGTTTATCAGATGACACCTGTTAACACACTTTAATGTGGAAAACTGGTGGCGTTTCCCTTTAAGTTTAATCACACTGACTTTACGTTGAACTCATTAAATCAGACGGATCATCAACCTGCAGTGGAACAGAGTCGGTGTTCAGTATGTTTCTGTTGACAGCTGCTGATGCCTCACGTCCGGACTTCACTCCAGATCAACTTAAAGGCCCGAGCGTCTCTGCTGGCTGCAGGCGGCGTGTTTGATAAGGTTCGTGATCAGCTGTGACAGAAGTATTGAACATGTATGAACTGATAACAGGTCAGTTATCTGTTCCCTCCTCCCTTCAGGCGTGTGGCTGTGGTCTGCAGGCGCTTCCTGTTATTCTCTCTCGGGCGTCTCAGAGGATTAATTATCGATCTCTGTGTGTCCCCGACGACCTGATGGACCGAGGGCTGGACAAACTGCCTCAAAGCTTCTACGCTCAGGACGCTCTGAGAGTCTGGGACGCTCTGCACAGGTAAACATGGCGCTCAGCTGATCACCACAGTCGTGTGACCGCTTGGCGTGATTGGAAGTTTGTTAGAAGTTTGGTCGAAGATTAGGGTTCGGAAAGTAGTGGGTATTGATTGATCTGGGTCTCCAGGAAATGTGTAAGTCTAAGTGATGGTGTCCTGACCGAAGCTACTTTCAGGGACAAGTTTCAGACTTACGACCATTTAACTGAGGCCATTTTCATTTCACTGCTTCTTGATTGATCAGCACTCTAAAGACAATAGACATTGGAGCATATTTTAAGGTAAAACAGCAGGTTTGATAACCGATTAACATCGTTAGCATTCAGCCACATTCTAGCTCATGATACAGTTTGACTGATACGATTAGGAGAGGCATAAATTAATTTAGAAATATCAACACACATATTTGAGACATTTGTCTAAATCTGGACAAATCTGGAAGTGAAACACACAGGATGTAATGAAAGCTGGCGGTGGGTGAACGCTAACGTCAGCTAACGTCAGCTAACGTCAGCTAACGTCAGCTAATGTAACGTGTTGTTTGACCTTGAAACATCAGAATGAGCCTCCAGACTTTCACTTTCATCGTGTTTTCAGCTGTTGATCAGATGGAAAGTTTGTCACTGACACCTTGAGACAAAAGTTTAGTGGGTGTAAAAACTGATTTGAGGGTCGATGGTGTGTGTGTGTGTGTGTGTGTGTGTGTCAGGTTCGTGGTCAGCTGGGTGGATCTGTATTACAGAGGAGACGATGACGTGCAGCACGACTCTGAGCTGCAACACTGGATCACCGACATCAACACACACGGATTCACACACGACTCAGGTGTGTGTGTGTGTGTGTGTGTGTGTGTGTGTGTGTGTGTGTGCGCGTGTGTGTGTGTGTGTGTCAGTATGCAAAAGTACTACAGTACTTGAGTGGATGTACTTGGTCCCGATACGTTGTCATGGAGACGGTCTGTCCTCAGGTTTCCCGCCGTCCTTTCAGACGAGAGCAGAAGTGTCAAAGTTCGTCACCATGATCATCTTCTCCTGTTCAGCTCTTCACGCTGCGGTCAACTTCTCTCAGGTGAGTCACCTGCAGGACGCCACCACCGCCATCTTGATTGGTCTTGATGTCATCGGCTGCGACACAGAGGACAAGGACGTTAAAGATTTAGAGACACTCGTCGTCTCCCCATAGAAACAAAGTCCCTCTCTAGAGTCAGTGTCTTAGTTTGTCCTCTCTGGGCTACTGTAGAAACATGGTGGTCACTAGAACTCCTCTTTGAAATGTTACTATTGTCTGTCTCTCTCTCTGTCTGTCTCTCGTCTCTCTCTCTGTCTCAATCTCTGTCTGTCTCTCTGTCTCACTCTCTGTCTGTCTGTCTCTCTCTCTGTTTGTCTGTCTCTCTCTCTGTCTGTCTCTCGTCTCTCTCTGTCTCAATCTGTCTGTCTCTCTCTGTCTGTCTCTCGTCTCTCTCTGTCTGTCTGTCTCTCGTCTCTCTCTCTGTCTGTCTCTCTATGTCTCACTCTCTGTCTGTCTGTCTCTCGTCTCTCTCTCTCTGTCTGTCTGTCTCTCTCTCTGTCTGTCTGTCTGTCTCTCTGTCTCACTCTCTGTCTGTCTGTCTGTCTCACTCTCTGTCTGTCTGTCTGTCTCTCTCTCTGTCTGTCTCTCGTCTCTCTCTGTCTCAATCTCTGTCTGTCTCTCTGTCTCACTCTCTGTCTGTCTGTCTGTCTGTCTCTCTCTGTCTGTCTCTCGTCTCTCTCTGTCTCAATCTCTGTCTGTCTCTCGTCTCTCTCTCTGTCTATCTCTCTGTCTGTCTGTCTCTCGTCTCTCTCTCTGTCTCACTCTCTGTCTCTCTCTGTCTCACTCTCTCTCTGTCTGTCTCTCTGTTGTCATTTTTTTCAATTCAATTCAAAGGAGCTTTATTGGCATGAAAGTTTCATCAACAATATTGCCAAATCATCTGTCCAAACACTCGGACATAACAATAACTCAACATAAACACCAAACAACAGCAAGATTGATTTACATTAACTATATATACAGTATATCCTGTGTGTGTGTGTGTGTGTGTGTGTGTGTGTGTGTGTGTGTGTGTGTGTGTGTGTGTGTGTATGTCTGGTTGTGGCATGTTGAAACATACTGGGCAGCAGATCTGTCCTGTCTCCTTCTCCCTGGAGGAGTTTTAGTTTGGAGAGCTCATTCAGCTCTGTGAAATCTGAGATCTCAGAGCTGAATGGGTCAAAGTAAATATTCCTTGTTTCGCTGAATTTTTCACATTTTAGGAGAAAGAGCATCTCTGTCTCGACCTCACCTGTGAACAGTGACCACCTGTTGTGTGATGATTGTTTGTGTCTTCCTGTCTGGATTGTCAGTTTGTGGTCACTGATCCTGGACCTGGTCAGGATCTGTCTCTGCTTTCTATCTCTGACTGCTGGATTTCAGCTGGTTAAAGAAGTTGAGTGTTCTCTTGTGGATGTTAATGATCAGTGGGTATCTGCCTAATTCTGCTCTACATGCATTTGTTGGTGTGTTTCTGTGTACGTGTAAGACGTATCTGCAGAGTTCTGCATGTAGAGGTTCTGCTGGATGTTTGTCCCAGCGGGTCGGGCTCTGATGACTGAGTGGACCCCATACTTCACTACCGTACAGCACAATGGGCTGGATGACACTGTCAAATATTTTAAGCCAGATTTTGACTGGAATTTGGAAATTATAAAATGTTCTCTTGATTGCATGTAGGGCTTTTTCTTTTAGTGCGTTCACTGCCATGTTGAAACTCCCTGATGCTGTGATGGTTAAACCCAGGTAGGTATAACTCATGCTATGTTCAGTGATATGATTATTTATGGTAAACTGCTGTTTGTTCTCCTGACATCTGGGGTGTTTTTGAAAGATCATGCCATTAGTTTTCTTCATATTTACTGCCAGGGCCCAGTTCTGACAGAACTTTTCTACTATGTCCAGCTGGTGCTGTAGTCCGGGTTCAGTAGGAGACAGCAGAACAAGGTCATCAGCATAAAACAGAGACTTCAGCTCTCTATCTAGGAGGGAGAGGTCAGGAGCAGCACACTGATCCAACTCAGCAGCAAGTTGATTTATATCCACATTACACAGAGTCGGACTTGCAGCCCTGGTGTACACCTCTTCTCTGGGGGAAGAATTCAATTTGTTTGTCTCCAATTTTAACAGCACGCATATTTTCCAAATACATTGATTCAACCAGATCATACATTTTGCCCCCTATACCACAACAGTAGGGTTCCCTTTTTGTGTCACTCATTTGATCAGAGAGTTTAAAGAACACGTTTATTTGGTTGTGGTCTGACAGTGAATGCACTGATAGTGGAGGGGTAAATGTCAGTGATTGCAGAGTCTACTACACTAGACCCAAGAGCTGAGGAGTATGTGAATCTCCCTAAAGAGTCCCTTCTGAACCTACCATTAACTATGTACAGGCCTAAGGCCCGACAGAGATGCAGAGTTGCCGCTACAACAACAAGCGGACAACCAAGACAGCTACAGAGAGCGAGGAGACGCTAGCATCTCCCGGATCTCAGCGGCTTTCCAGCTGCTCATCTTCGTGGATGAAGTGATGAACTGACTGCTGTGATCAGCTGTTTCCTGGTTTTAAAACTCCCGGCTGTGGGTGCGCAGCAGTGCACGACGTGCACGTCATCGACACCTCCGCCCATCTCAGCATTTGCCACCACATTGCCGCCTCGGATTTACACAGCAATGGAGGCGCAAATAAGTGTACCGTGTACCCTCCGAGGGGCAAAACTGGTGGAACAAAACAGACCACCAATTTACCGCCTTCTGTCTAAATCCGCAGACCTAGCCGCCTTACTGCCCAGTATAAAATCTCTCTGTCTCTCTCTGTCCCCCAGTTGGACTTCAGTCTCTGGATGCCAAACTGTCCGGCCTCCATGTTGCGTCCTCCTCCGCAGGTCAAAGGTGCGGTGACGGAGGACGACATCATGTCCTTCCTGCCAGATGTGAACTTGACCTGTCGCGTCCTGACGATGCTGGCTCTGCTGTCGCAGCCCGCCACCAACTTTGTGAGGCTCCGCCCACCCACGCCTCAGCAGGAAGCACAAACAAACAAACAAACAAACAAACACACACACACACACACACACACACACACACACACACACCTTGTTCTGATGTAAACAAGTGATAGAATGTAACTAAGTACATTTAATAAACTACTTCACAACTACTTACTCTCTGCGTGTCTCCCCCTGCAGGTTCCTTTGTGTCACTACAATGAGCTCATTTTCAGAGACGACGCCCACTGCAGGCTGGTGGAGGCCGTGCAGGCTGAACTCAAGGCCATTACTGATGACATCACAGAGCGTAACAGCCAATTAGAGCTGCCGTATCCATACCTCAGTCCTGACTGCATCGAGAACAGCGTGGCCATTTAAATCACGTCAACAGTGAGAGTTCACAGCTGTGTGTGAATATTATTTTCATATTTCTGATGAATCAGCTTCATTCTGATGTTCAAAGTTTTTCATCAGGCCAGTTTTTAAAAATCAAACCTTCAATAATGATTTTATTTGACTTCTTTGCTGACAGGATCAGATTACTGATTATTAATATTGATACATATGTGAGTGATTTTGTTCATTTCTGTTTCATCTTCTCTTTTACTTTAAACAAAACACCATCAGACCTGTGAACCACTGCAGCCTTTTTCAGAAATAAAATTGAAATAAAACCATTTGTAGTTGTAGTTTGTAGTTGTAGTGATTTTATATGAACAATTATATGAGATCATTTCCTCTCGATCACGTTTTACTTTCCCACCAACGTGAAACTGGTTGTGTTCCAGGTCACACATCGCTGCACAATGCATGCTGGGTAGATTTGTCTCCGACTCGATCCCAACTTGTTCTGACGTCATGTGGACGATGATCTTGTGAAATCGAGGCGGCTGCAGCTTTTAGAGCTTTTTAAGGCTGATTTACAGGAGAATTTATGTACATGTTGTTTTAATAAGCTACCATGTCATAATGAAACCACAGGAGACAAACTGATAAATGTGTCTGATGACATTTTAACACATCTATTTCATGGAAAAGAAGAAAAGAGACCACGTTCAAGAAAACACACATTAGTGATGTGTGAGCGCTGAAGTCGTCACGTTTATCTGTGATTTGTGAGAAACAATCGGCTGTGAAACAAGTTTAAATCTCTATAAACTGCAGAATGATTCAAATGTACAAAGCAGGACTTTAAACTGCATTACATTTATTTTTATTATCATTATCATTTGATTTAAATACATTTAATTCTTACATGCAGTGTACAGAGAGCCAAAGTCACCACGGGACCTTACGTCAGAAAAAAATGTTTGTTAGAGAGACAAATCATGTACACATCACAAATCACATACAATAAATTGATCCTGTTTGAATTGTGTCATGAATCACACAGATGATGTTTGTCAGATTGTCATCAAACTAATGAAACATCACACTGTGAGAATACGTCATTATAAAGACGACACGGCCGACAGTGTCGTCAGTGCCGTTGTCTCCTAACTTAAACATTGTAGAGCTGCTCCTGTATATCAGCAGCTCACAGAACCGAACCAGAACCAGCTCTCCTCTCACAGAACTGCAGTCGTCAATATGAGCAGATTTATTGTGATGTTCACCTTGTTTACGACCTTTTCTGAGCCCAGTCGGCTCCATGTTGGTTCTGGTGCCGTGTTGATGAGACGATGTAGTTCACTGAGCTTCAACACAAAACTACATGAGGTTTTATTTAATTACAACAAACTGACTTAGAATTATCTTTTAAATTGACAAACATCATTTGTGTGAATCAAAAAGTGATTTGTCTCTCCTCGCTGACTGCTGTACACATTGATTCTGTACTAAGGTCCGATGAGGTCCGCCTGAAGAAACAGGACTTCGGCTCTGTGTTTGTCTGTCGTGAGTTTCTGCATCCTCAAGGCACGCCTGTCCAACACAAAGACTCATTATAATACAGCAGCGGTACTTGAAACCAAAGTAAAATGACTAAAAGGAAAACTGTCTCAGACTTGTTGCCTGTGATGCTAACATTAGCATTAGCTCAAACAGCTAACAACTGTAGCTTGAGATGGAGAACACCAGGATGTAGCTCTTATTAATAAATAGTTGTTGAGATGTTTCAGTCTGTTTTTATACGACACAGTTTGTTTTTCTGAAGTATTTCAGAAAACGTTTAATGTGCAATATGTAAGAATTAGCCAACTGTTGAATTCATACTCAAACCGCTAACTGTAGCTGCCCTTTGCTAGTTAGCTCAGTTAGCCTTGTAGCTAGCGGTTAAGGCTGGCTGTTAGTGTTCACGCCGCTAGCACAGGGGCTTTGGAGTGAAAAGGGCCGGGGCTAGCTGGTTAGCATGCTAACTTCAGTAGACTCTGCAGCACAATACACAGACATCAAAACTGTTATTTAGTCACATTCTGTAGGCTTTCGGCAAAAATTCTTACATATTGCACCTTTAAAGGGATAGTTCGGGATATAGATTATTTTAGGTGGACCTTGTTTTAATTGGTTAAAATTCACTTTCCATCTGGTCTCCGTTCACTGCAGTACAAAGCTGAGCGGCTCTCTGCTTCTCCAAACTGAGGCTGCGCTGATCGGCACCTACGGTAGAGAACAGACCGGCTATAGATATGTACTTTATATGACCCCACTTCAAAAAACCCGAACTATCCCTTTAATGTAAACAGGTCAGACTGTGAAACAGAAAGCTGAAACATGAGATTATATCACATCATATTAATGGTGTAATTTGTCAAATATGGCCAGAATTCAATGGTAACAATGTACAATTGTTTTTTTCTGTTTAGTGATGAAACGTTTTTGACATTTTGTGAGTTTATCTTGTTCATTACTTATGTTTACCATCTAAAGGTGCTTTCAGAATAAAGTAAAGTGGTATTAGGGGAGACAGGACGGGCTGAGGCTAGCTGGTTAGCATGCTAACTTCAGCAGACATCTCCTGAACACAGCACATAGACGTCTCTGACACAACGTCACAGCCTGATGAATGTTTTAAACTGAAATTCTGGCCATATTTTACAGATTGCTCCTTTAAAACATGACATTCTGACAGGTTTCATCATTAAATATGTTGGAACCTTTTGACTGTGAACAGTCTGATAACACTGAAAGAAAAGCTGGATTCAGCATTTAAAACAAAGCTGGATTCAGCATTTAAAACAAACGTTTGTCCTTTCACCTCGAGCGTCCAGTTAAATAACACAGAACCGTGACAATACGTCACGTTAAGTTAAGTATTTCACTTGGAGCGTCCTCGTGTTCCGGCCTCTCTGACAGCAGCAGGACACACCGACGCTTCAGGATGTCTGAAGAAGCTGAAGTTTCAAGTCCTCCGATTTTCCAGATAAAATAAAAAAATCAATTTTCTTCTTTTGAGGTCTCTCCTCACTGTGTCCCTGTCCTTTCATCTCTTCCGTCCCTCCCTCCTTGCTCCCTAGCTGGCGGGGTCCACCACCAGGACTTTACACTCCCTCTTGGCGATCTTGTCCAGCGACAGCAGAGTTTTGTCCTGCGGCGGCAAATAAAGAGGCCGACCGACCGGAGAGCCAACGGGAGGAGTGATGGCCCGCCGCTCCATGGCACTGCCCGTCCTGACGCACACACACACACACATTTGATGCTAAACTTTAAATCTACATTTTTTTCTGGGACATAGAGTTAATGTTTTTACAGGAAAAATACAAACATCATCAAAATAGTAAATTTAACTTGTTCTATCAGCTGTACTTGTATAAATGTCACATCGTTTCATTTATAAGAAAACAAGAATTATAAACTCTTCACATGTTTTGTGCGTTAAAATCTTGATTTGTAAAGTAACCAAAGCTGTCGAATAAATAAACATGTCATTAAAATCATTTAAAATGTAAAATACTTTAGTTTGACAGTATTGAGCAGTGATGTCGGGTGTAACTGGAGTGTGTCGTACCTCATGATGTGGGATCGAGACGGCTGCTGGTGGGAGAAGGACTGAGATCGACCCAGACTGGCCTGGTGTCGGTCCAGCAGGTCCCGAACCGCCGGGCTGGACGGACTGTTTTTACCTGCGAGGAGACAACGAGACACCTTCACCACAGATCGACTGTCACATCTGCTCTCGTCTTACTGAAGACAGATGATGTTAACTGTCAGCGGCGCCTCAGTTAAAACACACTTCACCAGCATGCTATAATACTCATGACTGTGTCGTTGGAGCGAGCGTCCACATATTTTCCTCCTTCTGTTCACACTTCAGTTCGATGAGGAGGATGATTTTTTTTTTTATCACATTGGCAAAGAACTTTTGAGATAGTGTTTTGTTTTTCACCTTCACTAGTCATCACTGTGAGGTTCCTCTGGATGACTAAGACCACCAATGAACTAAAACAGTATATAGAACGTAAATGACCTCAAAGATTTCAGCTGATGCCAATATTGATCTGTTATCTCATAAATTCAACAGATAACATCGACAGTTTGTCCGTCTACTAATCTGCTATCTACATTTAAAGGCCGGCACACACTGGCCCAAACGTCGGACGTCTGAAGCGTTTGGAGAGAGTCGGACGAGTTCGGGAACAATTCTGTTTGGCGTGTTCAGCTGTGTCGGAAGCTTTCGGAAGGCGTCTGGTCCGATTCAACTTGGGAAGTCTGAGAGAGTCGGCTGTCTGAGGATTGGACACTGTCGGATACTCTGATTGGTTGTTAGCTAGCTGTTCAATGACCATTCTGATTGGCGGTGTGCCAGCGAATCAGCACGGTTAGTGGGAGGGGCGGAAGTGAAGATGGTCAGCACTCCAGTCCGTCATTTCCTGTTTTTCTATTTTCGATTATTACTCGCTCAAGCGCAGAACGTACACGCTGCTGTGTAGCTGGCAGAAGTCGAGGTGGTGTGTTTCAATGCAACTTTCCTGCCGAATGGGTCAGAGGAGAGGCGACAGAGCGGTCGGAGAAAGGCAGTTGGCCGTTGGTTTGAGTCTGGGTGGTGTGTGGGCCCCTTTAAATGGAAAAAACACGACAGAAGAAAAGTGAAGGTTTGTTCTTACGTGACAGCGGCCGAGCGTCCGGAGGAGGGTTGGACACGGACGCTGTGAACTGAAGCTTCAGCTTCATGTGTTGACTCAGCTGAAGAGACAGAGACAGAGACAGAGACAGACAGACAGACAATCAAAGAAGAAATATTGATTTTCTGTGTGAAGAGATCTGTAATCAGATGTTCAGTCGTGTGATGTTATATTTATCATATTTATTATATCTATTTCCTTGTGGCAGACTGTTTCAGCAGAAGACGTTTTAAAAGAGGCTATAAAGGTTTTCAGATTGTCTCTCGGCTCAACAGGATTTATTATCTAAAACAAAATGATTTGCAGAACAGCCTCAGAAGAAACGCTTCTCATAATGATGAGACTGTTTATACACCTCTGTATATTCATATTACAAATAGATCAAATAAACAAACAGCGAGGCTCGTCAGCCCGTCAGAATCATGAGTTAACTGGACATGTTGGAGCTTCGGACCCGTCCTACCTCGTACAGTCCCGGTTTGAGGATCTGGAAGGCGACGCTGAACGACAGAGTGCTTCCTTTCCGACAGTGACCGAGGTTACTGAGAGGAGTGTGACAGACGACCGCCGCCAGCGTTGTGTCCTCGCTCTGACCACGACCTGGACACATAAATAATAAATAATTAAACATACACTTGAGGTCTTAATTTGTTTTGGCTTAGTTATTTATTAGATTGTCTCTTTTCAAGCAGAAGACGGGAAACAAACGTCTTTTTTAAAATCTTTGGTTGATTCAGAAGAAGAAGAAAATATCGAACAGAATAATGAAAGGAACAGACGACACACCGACAGGCATCAAAAAATTATAATTAAACCTCAACATCTAGACACACACACACACACACACACACACACACACACACACACACACACGCACTGACCCTCTGGAGTCCAGACGAGCCGGACAGCGAGGAAGTCCTGCAGGTTGTTGAGCAGAACATATTTGACCTTGAAGTGCTCCTTGACCCTGACGGTGCTCGGACAGCTCGCCGTCATGACGAACCGCGGTTGGTCCAGACGGATACTCGGCAACCTGAGAGGAGGGGGGAGGGGGAGAGGGACGACAGTCAGGACACGTTCCTGCTAAAATCACAGAGCGGAGAATCGTCTAAACTCGTATTATTAACACCTCGAGCTCCACAGAGGATCAGGTGAGTCCGTCTGTCAGAGTCGACAGGACATATTTAAATTGCTCATTGGTTAAATATTTGACGAAGTGCTGCAGAGACTTTCTGACCTACAAGTTCCCCAGATGTTTTGCTTTGTCCTCACCTGTAGTGTGTGTAGATACAGTTGGTGAAAGGCATCTTGGGAGTTGACCACTGCAGCACAGCGACCAGGGGAACCTCCAGCCCCTGAAGATAAAACACACACACACTGAAAACTGACACACTGTGGTGACATGAGACGACCACAAGGTGCAGCCATACAATGTCCAGTGAACCTCACGATGAAATGAGGATCATCATGTTGCCACTTTTATCTTTGTGTGTGTCAGAATTTGTCTGACTGAGAATAAAAATCTCCTTTTCATGAGTGTACTGACAAAGACAAGCGCCGACAGAGTTACTGACAACAACTTCATCATAAATGAAATCACTTATAAAGACAACAGATCAAATGTAGAGCACACAAACGTGTCCGAACCTCGTTGGAGTCATCTTGCGGCATGTCGTTGAGGTGTAGCTGGAACAGGAAGTCGTGCTCCTCCAAAGCGCTGAGCATGCTGGGAAGGCGGCCGGCCAGGCTGTCCACTCTGCAGAAAGACGCCATGCCGACCTCGCCTGACTGGTGGCTGCGGGGCAGGACAGGAAGCAGTTTGAGCACCGTCAGATCAAAGACCAACAGGTTTTACAGACTGACACAGAAACTTCACATGAACACAGGTTTCTGAACGTACCACACGTTGTCCACCAGCAGCACGGAGCCGTCTGGCATCATGGGAAGGTAGGAGGCGTTGAGGTTTGGTAAAATCCGAACATCCCGAATACTCACCTCCTCCTGAGACGACTCGTTCAGCACTGACAGCAGGAGAAACAAGGTTTGGATTTTGTTTGTTTGTGTTTTAAAAGAAACCAAACTGTTCAAACCTCTAGAGCAAAACACTCGGTTGTTGTTCAGATAAACGTTCCAGTAATTCTGCCTCGAAGTCTGGATCAGGTATCGGCTGTTGTAGAAATCAGTCCGTGTGTGAGTCAGTGATCAATGAGGAGCAACGTCCTGTGAGTCTCACAGCCTGACTGACCAGCCTATCTGCATAGGTAGCTAAAGGTACAGTGGCTCATAGGAGACACACAGAACTGAAGTGCACAAACGTTATTGTATATAAATCTTTTGATACCTTTTTCTTTCCTTCCTATAATGTCCTGATACCTGAAGTATCAACTGATACAGATGCTGTGTACTGCTGAGCCTGCATGGATGTGATCTGCTGTGAGGCCTCGTGTCCAAAACTCTCTTTTCTGATCTAGTCACAACTGCAGAAGGACATAAAGAAACGATCATGTTTTTGGGCTAATAAATAGCGTGATATCGGATCAGTGCATCGATACCTGATCCAGCAGTTTAGGCAGTAAAGGAGACATTTCTGATACTGGTATCTGTACAACTCTAAAAGTTGAGGCTTTTTTCCTCTGCTCATCTATCCATTACACCACAATGGTTTTGTTCTGGTGTGACCCCAATAAGAGAATAATCTCGTACCTTTAAGGACGGCGAGGTGCCTCCCAGAGACGGTCATCTGCTTACAGCGGACGGTTGGAGGCGGCAGGACGGTCAGGGTGGTGCTCACTGTGGACGGGAGGAGCCGGAGGTTTGTTAAATACACACTCAACAGTTTGTCACTACTCGTTATCGATCAGTCTGCAGATTAGTTTTTAAAATAATGGTGGTGACGTCTTCACATGACTCGTTTTGTGCGACCAAAAGTCCAAAGATACTTTTACTGTGAAATAATATGTGACAAAGAAAAACAGGAAGTCGTCTGGTGTGAGGAGCTGGAATCAGAACATGAAAAAAAATGCTTGGAAATTTGATTAAACAATTAATCAAGTATCATAATAGTCGATGTTGTATTTTCTGTAGATCATTGATCATTGATCATATTCTGTGTTTTTCACCACTTCATGTCATTTTCCAGCTTTGCTCGGTGATGCTGAGACATTCAGGAGGTGTGAACTCCAAACTAAACGTTGTGTATCACGTAAACATCTGCTGTGTCTTTTCTGATGTTTGGTGCCTTTAGAAAGACTTGGACTGGATTTAATGACCTGTTTAATTTCTACTTGTCATCACTTCCTTGTTTTCAAATACAGCAGTTTCATGTGACCATAAACAAACCTGGCCTTCATGAAGAGGGCGCACTGCCCCCCTGTGTCTACAGCTGGTACTACAAGCAGCAGAGCGACACCTCCAGTGATCTTTCTCTGAATATACACGAAGTTACATGATATGTTTTAAGGTTGTGTGCATTTACACATCTTCTTCTGAGGAGTGTTAAGACTTGGTTTTGCGGTGAAGGTCAGGGGCTAGGAAATGGATTGTGTCACAACAGGAGACGTACAGATGTGTGTGTGCTGTACCCTGAGCCTTGAAGGTGTTCAGGTCGTGTCTGAAGGTGTGTGTCGGTTCTCGCTGCTGCAGGACGCTCAGGTAGCCAAGTTCCTGCACCTCCACTTTCTCCGCCTCCCTCTTCCACACCGTGACCATCACCTGAACACACACAAACAATCAGCTTTCAGACGTTACCAAACTCTGTGTGAGACCAGAAAATATCTCCACCTGTTCCAAACATCCAGACGGAGACCGACAGACAGACGTCCTCCTCACCTTGACTTTCAGGGTGCTGACGGGGAGTTTGTCCAGAGAGACGGTGAGGGGGAAGATCACTTCATCCGTCAAAACCACCGGCTCGTCCAGAGGAGACTGACGTGGGGAAACAGACACATGGAGGAAAAATCCTCATGAACCAAAAACTCTCACTGAGCAGCTCCTTGTAGGCTATTTAAACCTTTAGCACACGTACAGTAGCGTGATAATATTTAGCAGGCCATGTGTTCATCTGTTAGTGCAGCATGTTAGCATATTTACTGCTCTACTACAGTTATTAACACTCAAAACAAAATACAGCTAATGCTAGTAGGATTGTGGTTCATTTTTCATGCATTTACTCGATGAAAAACCAGTTATTAAATAGTTATTAAAATTAATCCTGAGAGGATGAAGAGAGACAATTTGTCAGCTTTGATGCCCATCCATCTGGCAGATGCTCAGATACTTAAAAACTTAAACTGGATCGAAAGTTTTGACCTGCTGGCTGCACAACAGAATGAGTCAGGAGGTCATTGAAATCATTCGATTCATCCTCAGGTGACCGTGATTATCTGCTCAAAATTTGCTGCCAATCCATTTTGTAGATGTTGCGATATTTCACTATATAAAGAAAAACTCTATATAAAGGTCAGGAGGTCATCAACGTAAGTAGGATTCATCTTCAGGTGACCATGAATGTAAAAAAGTTTCACAGCAGTAATAGTTGTTGAGATATTTCAGTCTGAGTGACGGTGCCATCATCAGCACCGGCCTCTAACAACAACATCATTAATAGTTGCTGGCCAGTTAACGTAGACCTGAACGTTGGAGTACCTGAACAGGAGCCCTGCGGAACTCCCTCGCCGCCGTTCCAGATGAGTTGTGGATGAGCAGCGGCTTGCAGTCCCTGAAGCTGCGACACCTTGAGTCCACCCTGCTTCCGAGCGCCGCGATGGCTGCCTCCGCTGCAGCTATGTAGTCCTCCTCGCCGTCCTCGTTGGCCTCGTCCCCGCTGCTCTGGTAGTCGTGGTGATGCTGGTGGTGGTTGCCTCTGTGGCGGCTACTCTCGCCTGGACTCACGCTGGCCACGGCGCACAGCGAGCCGGCCAGCTCCCTCCACGCCCGGCTACTGGCCGACTCCGTCCCAAAGCCTGCGGCGGCGCCATCATCACCGCCTGCTTGAAAATGATCATAAAAACAAGCTCATGAGAATCGTCACGGGCGACATCGCTGACCTCTGACTGTTCGGTCTCGATGCATCATTCTGTATCGATTCCTGGTTTGATCCGTAAATCACCAAACCCACATCAAAGAGCGAGCCCTGACGAAGGCTGAGCGTTGTTGCTGCTGTGTAAAGACCAAAAAGCAGCACCTGAACACAACACAACGTCTACAGCCTGTCCATGCTCTGCACCTGAGTGAGCGGAGATGATTCTCCACGCCACCAGGCGGCGCTAGTCTGCATCTGACACGCTCGAAGGGAATCTTGTGGGTTCAGGAAGGCAGATACACAAACCGCTGTTGTGATAAAGTACCACTCTGTGACACATCATAATATAGTTCTGACTGTTGATTCACAGAGAGATCAGCAGTTTAAACAACACATTTCACAGAGAAAGTGTGTTTTTTATACACATCAGATGACAAATATGACGTGTTTTCATCATAAATGTTTTATTAACGTCACTCTGCCAAAACAAAACTCAAACAACTGTTAATATTGTTGCTTCGGGCCGCTGATCTGTGACCTGTGAGATCATTCTGACATTATTCTCCACACTGTATTATTCTGTGTTATACATTCTTAATGACGCCTCAGTGAACAGTGAATACATTCATGAAAACACTGTGAATTCTTCTGATCTTCTGAATATTCATTGATATTTCCACACTGACATAAAACAGCTGTTCTGTCACATGTCCCTTCGACCTGCAGGACCGAGTCAGTCTGGCTGTCGAGTCTTTGTTGGTAACACCTGAACTGTTTGTTTTAGTATGAATTTATTCTTCAAAGATCATAAAGAAAGGATTTTATATTATTGATGTTTATTTCTGATTGTATGATGCGTACTACAGGTAGACCAATTATCAGGGTCGATATTCAGCATTCTTTAAATGAATATCGTCTGACTGCTGATAAAATAAAAATGTTAAAGTATTCTACTTTTGCTCTGATGCATCATCCTCCCCCTGTATGTGGTCACCAAAAATGGAAATACTTATTCAAAGTACCTCCAAATTGTATATAAGTACAATACTTGAGTAGACTGTAGTTGGTTACATTCTGTCACTGGTTATTCTCATCTTTGAGACTCTGATTTTATTTTTCCTGTAAATATATGGGTTTAAGTTATTGGTTATTGATCTCCTGGATTAAAGACTGCTCAGTGTTGGTATTCATGGGTCAAGTGATCATCAGGGCCGATGTTCAGCATTTTTTCCGATTATTGTATCGGAGATTTTTCTGTCAGACTGCAGATCAAATAAACAAATTGAATGGGTTAGGGTCCCGCCCACAACAACATCTGATTGGTAACATGTCACAATTAATATGAAACCCTGAATAATCTGAATCTGCAAAGTAACTAGTAGGCTAACTGAATGTGTCAGATAATAGATGTTTAGTGGAAGTAAAGAGCCTGAGAACAGCACTCGAGGACATTCTACGTAGATTTATGATTTATTCTTTGGCTGGTTGTCTGAAGTTTTGACACAGAGATTTAAATGTTTTCCTGCAGTTAAATATCAGGTCCAAATATCCAAATATCAGTTATCGGCCTCCTTGATTTCTATTAATCAGCCGATCACGTATATTGATCATGTCAAGTGGCCAGTTATTGTATTCTGGATCTAAATGTATATGAATTCTCTCTATAGGAGGTAAATATAAGAAATATGTGTTTATGTTCCACTGGTTTAACTGCAGAGTTCCTCTCCATGTTAAACATCATTGTTTCGCCTTGAATTCACCTTTTAGAAGAACATCTAATGACAGTGATGTTCAGTGTGAGGTCACACCCTGCAGCCCCCACAGCAGCATGACAGGACCCTTCCGGTCTGAATATTAGAAGACACGAAAATATAAATAAAAACGGTTTCTCTGTCCTCCCTGGCATCAGGAGCCGGTCGGGTCTGTATCCCCCACCCCCCCGGCTCCCCGCTTCCTTACCGGGGCCGTGCTCGGTCGGCGTCGCCCCTCCGTCCCTGCAGCGCAGAACCAGGAGGAAGCGGACCGTCTCGCCCAGGTAGAGGTGACTCCGGCGGGGCAGAGTGCGGTAGCGGGCCGGGTCCGACAGATCCGTGATGGGCACCGCCGGGAAATACATGAAATACTCGCACTGCGACTCCATCATCTGCACCATGGCGACAACCGGAGGAGGCTGAGCGAGCACGAGCAGGACCAGAGTCAACGCGCACACACACAGGCACGGACAATGGAACACACACTTCCGCTTCTCGCTTTCACAGTAAAAGCACGGTCATTGTGTTGGTTACAGAGATACGGAAAAACTAGCACAGTGCGCCCCGCAGTGGCCAAAACAGGCATCACATCTTAAAATGCATCATACGTATGAAATCAATTGTCAAGGTAAAAATAAATAGGCCTGAATAAACGTGGCGAAAATATGATGAGTAAAATGATAAAACAGTTGAGGCTTGATTAAAGACTCTGCTTCATTTTGATTATCATAAAAATAACATTGCTTGTTTTAATAATTGTAAAACTGATGTATCTTAGGCCTATTCAGGTCACACGAAATGTTCCAAAATCACCAAAACATCAAATTAAATAAAATCTTACAGGAGAATCTCAGATTTTAAAAGATGGGAGCAAAAATGGAGGATAAGCCAGCAGAACAACTGTTTTGTTACTTATTTAAAATATATTTATCTGACTTTTTCATGATTTGTCTGTCATTGTATAGGGTGGTAATTTATTAACAACAATTATTTTAAATAAATTAATTGATAAGTTGAACTACAGCCATGTTTCAGTAACTATAGTATTTATTTGATTTATTAAAAAACATTAAAACTTTAAATCTTAAGTGGTTTACATGCTTAACAACAAGAAAATGACATTGTTTTAAATGTAATAAGTATCAGAAACTTTTACTCAAGTAATATTTTGATTGGTTACTTTAACTTCCAATAAAAATCATTTTCAGGTTCTTTTACTCGAGTCTACCTTTTTTGGCCTTCATCCTCCACTGTATGTAATGATGGGTGGACGAAGCATCTGGGCTGTCCTTTGGTTGGTTCCTTGGTTTTTGCCAAAAATGAATGAATAAATAAATAAAATAAAAAGATTTGTATCTCGCGGACTTTAAACTCAGTGAGCACAGTGACATCTGGTGGTCTGCAAAAATTATAGCAGCCCTTCAAGACTGAGGACACAGTACAAAAAAACCATTTGTGATTTTAACGGTTTCAGTCCCATAAATAGTGATTCAGATAATCAAACAAACAAACAAACAAAAAAGCTGAATATTGGAACTGATATTCGGCCAAAATCAGATGAATAGTAGCCTAGTATATAGTAATTTATGTATGTAAATGTGCAGTATATTTAAAATGTTATTTTGATACTTAAGTACATTTAGTATAAGATACTTGAAGCATTTTCTAAAAACAATTTAAGCATTTTTTCAATAATAATAATAATACTAATAATACTAATACTACTACTACTACTACTACTACTACTAATAATAATAATAATAAGTACAATTTTAACACATTATCTTTACTTTTACTCAAGTATGACTTTTGCATACTTTTTACAACACTGTTTGTTACACAAATCCCTCGTACCAAAATAAAATACAAAATATGTGAGAAAATGTATTTAATTTAAACAAAAGTAGTTTTTAATTTGAAAATACAAAAACTACTTCTATTGTAGTAATGATTATACATTTTTTTTTTCAGTGAACTTTATTGAAGAATATATTGCATACAAAACAATTGTATATAGAACAACAGACAGGTGCTCCAAAATATATCATGAAAGAAACAAATGTAGTAAATACATCTCGATACATTTAAGAAATTATTAGTGATGCCAGTAAATTTAGAAAAGTAGGGATTATCATAAATAAATGAATAAATAAAATGATAGGAAAGGAGGAAAAAAAACAAAAAAACAACAGCAACAAAAAATAAACAAACAAAGAAAAGTTAACAGAATGTAAATATATTATTCTTCTTTGAAAAACTTCTCGTATATATCCGTGGTTGTGGTGCTCTGTTTGGTGTCAATTAGTGTAAGGGATTTCATGTACTCTTTAAACTCATGTAAGAAACTTCTAAAGTTGGGTGGAGTTTTGGAGTATTTGCATTTGTGTATGTGAAATTTGCCATACAAAATTAATAGGTTTGTAAGAAAGGTGATGTCCTTTTCTCCAGGGACAAAATACATTATCACACTTCTACAGTCAATTAAGATGTTTATCTTGATTTTACACACTATATATTGTTCAAGTTGAGTCCAGAAATTGATAGATTGGGTACAGTGGTAGAATAAATGAGATAAGGTTTCTGGCTCCATATTGCAAAAACTACATTTGTTTTCAATATTTAAAAATTTAGAGAAATATAAATTTGTTGGATATATATAGTGTGTAAAATTTTGATGTGAACCTCTTTTATTTTATTGGAAATACAATACTTATAAGGCAAAGTCCAGGCCATCTTCCAGTCAATGTCCATAAAGATGTTATCCCAAAAAGCTTTCCCTCGTGGAGTTATTTTCCTCTTTTCATAAAAAGTGTTACGTATATGTTTGTTATTGCACTTTGAATCCATTACATCAATTCCATTTATCATTAGAAGGGGTTTTATTCTTAGTGTTTCTTGAAACTGATAGTGGCTTCTCATCAGGAGAGAAAGGCCATTAGGGATTGCTTTAGTAACGTAATTAAATTCTTTACTTGTAACGGGGAAGGATTTGAGACGAAGAAAACGTTCATAACTAAGCATTATACCATGACAATCAAAAAGGTCACCTACGAAAATAATGTTCTTATCAATCCACTTCTGTATAAATATGGATTTTTTCCTGACAGTAATATCTTCATTATTCCATATTATGGCTTTGTGAGGGGAAAAGTTGTGGGAATAGCACAATTTCCACGCTAAGAGCGCCTGTTGGTAAAATTTTGATAATTTTAAAGGTAATTTGGTAACATTGAAGTTACAAGTAAGTAAAAAATGTAGACCACCTAATTTCTTAAAAATATTATTTGGAATAAAAAACCAAATTGAGTTTGGGGTTTTGAGGCATTCCTTAATCCATTTTATTTTGAAAGTGTTATTTAAATCATTGAAATTTAATAATTCAAAGCCTCCATGTTTCCTGGATGCCGAGAGAATATCATTCTTCAGATGGTGTTTCTTATTTTTCCAGGTAAAATTGCTAAGTATTTTATTAATTTCTTTGGATGATGAATCCTCGACAAATAATGATAGAGCAGGATATACCAGTCTTGAGATACCTTCCGCTTTAGATAAAAGAATTCTGCCAAAAATAGATAGGTCACGTTGAAGCCACATATTCATAATATTTTGAGTTTTTTTAAGTCTGGGGAGGAAATTAAGTTGTTGTCTAGAAGACATATCTTTAGTGATATCTATGCCTAAGTATTTCACTGTTTTTTTTAACTTGGATGTTACATATGTTTGCACAATCTGTATCATAAAGACATAAGATTTCGCATTTGTTAATATTGAGATGTAAACCTGAAGCTTTAGAGAAATCATTAATTAATTGTAAAGCCGGCTCAACTTGATGTTTGTCCTTTAGAAGTAGAGCTGTATCATCAGCTAGTTGAGTAATTTTAAGTTCTTTTTGAAATATTGTTAAGCCTTTTATACTGTCATTATTTAAGATTTTTATGGAGAGGAGTTCTACTGCAATTAAAAATAAAAATGGAGAAATTGGGCATCCTTGACGGACAGAACGGTTGATCGGAAATCTTTTGGAGGTGTTAGGATAGATCATTAAATTACTGTTGATGTCTTTGTATAACATTTTAACTACTGAGACAACGTTTTCTCCAAATCCCATTAATTTTAATGTATTAAATATAAAAGGATGTTCCAATGTGTCGAAAGCTTTATAGAAATCAAGAAATACAATAACTGCTTGTGACTCCACATGTTCTGAGTAGTCAAGTAAATCTAAGATTAATCTAATGTTATTACTAATGTGTCGCTTAGACATAAAACCTGTTTGGCATTCATTTATTATATCTCCAAGATTAGATTTTAAGCGTCTGGAATAGACAAATGCAAATAATTTATAATCTACATTCAGAAGTGTGATGGGTCTCCAATTATCTATACATAAAGGGTCTTTGTTTGGTTTTGGAATTAGGGTAATTAAACCTTGTTTCATAGTAGATGTCATTTCATTGTTTGCAATACAATCTTTATACATATTCAAAAGTGGAGTTTCAATAATATCCCAAAAGAATTTATAAAATTCAGCAGATAAACCGTCGATCCCTGGAGATTTCCCGGTTTTCATGTGTTTCAAAGCTTCAATGAGCTCCAGATTCGAGATTGGATTTTCACAATGCTTTTTAAATTCTTCTGAGATCATTGGGATAGAATCCTTAATACTGTCTAAGAATTTTTCACAGTGTTCAGGTTCATATTTAGATTTGTACAGTTTTTTATAAAAAGCACAGATATGTTCTGCTATTTCATTGGGATTAGTATTTAGATTATTGTTTATTCTCAGTGCCGAAATGTTAGATCTTTTCCGATTACGTTTTTCAAGAGCGAAAAAGTAACTTGAGTTTCTCTCACCATGTTCTAACCATTTTGCCCTAGAACGAATAAATACGCCTTTAGCAGCTTCAGTATATAAATTATCGATCGTTGCAATAATCTAATGTGTTCCTCTTCTGAAAGATTTTCCTTATTTAGAAAAGTTTTTAATTCATCCATAATTTCTTTTTCTTTTTTGTCTTTAGCTTTTTTGATATTTTTACTACAGAGGATGGCCATTTCTCTAACTTTAAATTTAAAGTATTCCCATTTCTGGATATTGTTCATATCATTTTTAGGAAAGATATCTAAAGCTATTAATTTAACTGAGTCTTGAAAAGTTTTATTTTTAAGTAGGTTGTTATTTAGCTTCCAATATCCCCTTAATTTCTTGTTACTTTCTTTAGAACCAGTTAAATGTATTGAGATAAGTTTATGGTCAGATAAAGGAGCGTATAAGTGATTAATTTCTGAAATATATTGTAAACATGAAGAGGAGGTTAACCATAAATCAATCCTGGATTGCAATGTTCCTCTTGTATTAGACCAGGTAAACTCATTACAATCTGGACTAAAAAAACGCCATGCATCTATTACTGATAATTCTTGGCTCATAAATTGTGTGGCTTTGAAGAGTGAATTTTGAGAATCTCTCCCTGGAATTCTGTCTATCCTATCATTTGGAGCATCATTAAAGTCTCCTCCTATAATTAGGAATGCCTCTTTATTTTTACTTTGCAATTCCCTTATTTTGGACAAGATTTCTGTAAACAAAGTACGGGCTTGTGTGGATCCATTGTGGCCATATACATTACATATTATGAAAAAAGCATTATCCAATTTGCATACCACAATACACCATCTACCACTATCAGAGTTGTATGTTTCTAAGATATCACCTGTAAATGTATTAAATAGAAGTGCAACACCTGCAGAATTATGTGTAGCATGACAAAAGTAAGCTTGATCTCCCCATTGACTTTTCCAAAACTTACTGTCTGAGTTGCAAGAGTGTGTTTCTTGTAACAGGATAATATTGGCATTTGTTTTCCGGAGAAAGAGGAACATTGCCTTTCTTTTTATATTGTTTCTTAATCCCCTAACATTAAGTGAGACCATCTTCAATGAGTTAAACTTGAAATCATTCATTTTCGATGAAAAAAAAAAAAAAATAAAATAAATAAATATATATATATATATATATATATATATATATATAAAAGTATAAGAGCACAATGTCTGGAGAACAGAAAGAAATAAGATACTGTAAGCCTTAAAAAATAGGCTTGCTTGTGCAAATGCCTCGAAAGTGTGAACGAGTTTTTATAAAGTTTAGGCACCAGTAATCAATTTAAGTAACTATAACTGGAATGCATTGAGTAACAAATTTGTCTAACAGTCTAACAAGTGATTTATACACAATCTTTTCTTTCCCTTAGTGGAAAAAAAACAACAAAACATTCAGCTCTGAAGCTGGAGAGATAGGGACAAACCTATGGGTGTCTCAAAAGACATCTTTCACTGAGTCAGCGGTGATTCTCTTTCCTTCAATGATCACATCTGGACCACGCCATGCAGTCTTTTTTCCGTCTTTGCGAGCTTTTTCAACCAGTGGCCAAAGTTTCTTTCGGCATTGTCTTTCCCCATATGTCAGATCCTCCGCAAGTCGAAGCTTTTTCTCTCTCATCACAGCGGCGGTCATCGAAGTTTTCCATATTTTCTGCCTGAAGGTGCGCATGGTGAATTGGATTATCACAGGACGAGGGCTCCTGTCATCTCTGGGGCGTCCAACTCGGTGAATCGTGTCGACGAGAAAGCCAAGCTTGTTTTTTTCATCTGGAGCCATTTGTCCAAAAATCTGAAAGATCTGTCCTCTTAGATCTTCCGTGGACTCATTGGTGGATTTCGGCAGGTTGAAAAGTTTCAGATTCCAGCGTCTGCTGTACCGCTCTGCTGCTTCAATTTTTTCATCCTGTTCACTGAGCCGGCGACTCATCACTTGCATCTTGTCATTGTTTCCCTTCGTCATATGTTCGATACCTTTGAAGTTTTCTTTGATAGCCACAATCTCTTCAGTGTTTTGGCTTATCTTTTGTTCGAGAGATATGAACCTGCTCGTTAAGTGTTGGACAGCTTTAAGTATGTCTGCATTGGATACCTCATCGTTATCTCTTGAGCATGTTTTCTTGGAGTTAGGGCTTGAGAGAGGAGTATCAGGTAAAGGAGAGCATAAGCTGAGCGCAGAAACATCATTCCAGTCCATCAAAATGTTCCCCTTTTTTTCTTTCACTCGTTTTGTCATGTTGTTGTCTTAGCGTTTGGCTAGTTAGCCCGTTTGCGTTAGCTCAAAGAGGAGGGAAAAAAAAAGTCTGTGTATCTTCCCAAAATCGTTAACAAGATAGACTTTAGTTCTTATAGTGTCCTTTTCCTCACATACCCGTTCTTGAAAGTGATATTCCGTTAAGTTGACCTTAGTTTATAGAGCAAATGGTGCCCAAAACTTGGAGGAGTTCACAGCGAAGCATGTGTGCTGGCTGCCATCTTGCCCAGCCCTCGACTGTGGTATACATTTTTTTGGTTGTGATTTATCGTTTCTGTACGTAGCGACGTCAGTGACTTCACCCCCTAGAGCTTTGCGTGATTTTAACGTTTTATCAGGACCAAGCATCACCTCCATGTTCTCCGGCTGCTTCAGAGGATGTGTCAGCGATCCTTCTCTGTGATGATGGACGTAAGGAGGTTAACCAAGAAGAAACGCTCACCTGATGAGGATCATCACTGAGCAGGTACAGACACGCAACAAGAGTCAGCGGCCGTTAGCAGTTTGTCCGTTAGATTCCAGTAATGGCACGGGAGCTAAAGTTAGCTTTGTTGTTTCCACCAAGCTAGCAGCCACCGCCGGGTCCGCTCTCCCGCCATCTCCTCTGCCCTCCACCACGACTCGCGGGCCTGGGCCGCCATTTTCACCAGCAGCAGCAGCCAGGGTGAGTCAGAACCGGCCATCCACGCCATGAATGTAACTATGCAGTAACGATAAGGATTGAGCATCCACACAGATGAGATATCATATGAAAACCACTGAGCTCAACAGTAAATGATCAGTCAGTCAGTATTCTTTTATTGTCCCACAAATGGGGAAATGTGTTTGCCACAGCAGCCAAAGGACAGTAGCATTATAAAACACAATAACAATAGTAAAAAATAAACAATATAATTAGGAGGTTAGAAATAGAATAGAATCGTATACATATGAACATAATATTGTACAAAATTAACATGTAATTATTAACAGTGTGGCAGTGAATTTTTATTTACAAATAATAAATATGGGTATTTTAAAATTAACCAGATAGTGCAAACTAGAAATGAGAAATTAGTTATGTATAGTAACTGATGGATAGTAAGTGATGGAATGTAACTAAGTACATTTATTCAAATACCATACTTAAATACCATGTTGAGGTACTTGTACTTTACTTGAATAATTCGAAATTCTGCTACTTTATACTTCCATTCTGCTACATTATTGATGGCAAATACTATTCTTTTACTCCACTACATTTATTTGACAACTTTAGTTACAATGTGAAACATGCTGCACAGGATACTGTAAGACTTTTTACTCAAGCACTATTCACACAGTACCATATTTTAACATATCTTTTCCCAAAATATGACTTTGAGTACATTTACAACACTGCAAACAATAAAACCCAGTAGCATATGTTTTTATGTATTCATTATTAGGCTACATTACATTTGATTCATACTTTAACCTGACTCTAACCCTTCAACATCAATTTTCCCGGGGATTGTCCGTAACTTAATCAAGACATCAGTGACATTTCTATGTGTAATTGCAGCATAATATACGTGATAAAAGCATTTAATAAGTTGTATTAGAGTAGATCATCTAAAAAGTGTTCCCCAAATTAGCTTACATAAACTGGGCAGGTTACCGTTAGACACCAATATTATGAGCACTGCTGCAACTTTATTATGTAGAAAAATACTCCTGAAATCCAGCGAATTGATGCCCTATAAATTCATGCTCTAAAAGGGATACCAACGCTATAGCTCACCGCTATTATTGGCTGCGTTTCCCAGATTCGATCTAAGATAGGGGTGTTTCCCAGACGCGTTCTTAACTGCCTTCTTAAGATCCCGCCAAAGAAGCTTCTTAAGAAGCTCTTAGTGGGAGCTGTCCACCGCCGTGGTGCTGAAATATGAATCAATCGATGCCAGGCAAATCGATCACCCACTACTTTATCAGCGCTTAAGTCACCCACAACACCCTGTGGTCGTCCCCCACCACCTCCAGCAAGCGTAAAAACGCAGCGCGGCCAGGAGCTGCACCTCCGGGCTGAGGGCGGAGCTGCAGCGGGTTGCCCTCTGGATGTGTGGTGACACGAGCGTGACGAGGCGTTGGATCTCCTCACGGGGAAGCCGGTACTTGGCCTGGACAGCCCGGTCCAACAGCACGTCGAGTGGGGAGAAGTGCTGACGCACATAAGCATTTATATAAACCGTCTGGCTTTGCACACGGCGACACTGTTGGTTAGCAGCGAGAATATGCTGTATTGCAGCCATGGTGTCTCACACGCGTGGACTTTATATAGACTAGCAGGTGGAGACTCTTTTGATGAGGTTCCAGCTGAGTTCAGCTACACCTGTCAGTTTCCCTCATATCTGTGAAATACCGCAGGGTTGTTGATGGTTTTATAGCTACTGTAAACTCAGATGCAGATGCCGAATGTGTGTGAAAACGTAACGAGTGATAGTAACGATGATTTATTTTATTTATGTAGCTACAGGAACACATGGGCAATTCTTTAATTTTATATCGTTATTTTTCTTCTTATGCTATTATTTTTCTTGCGTCAGTGTTCTGCAGCTATGAGCGCACATTCATCATTACGCATAGTTTTAGTATTCCTTTGAGTGTCCGATATAACTTTCCCTGATGCGGAGGCACTGAGCGTTTGGTCGCTAAGAAGGCTGTTAAGAGTGGGTCAGGGCGATCTTACACTTCCTTCTTAGTGAAAGATCTTCTTAAGCTAAGAACGACTCTGGGAAACACATCCTTCTTTCAGAGCGCTCTTAAGAGCGTTCCTAAGAAGCTCTTAGTGCTTAAGAGCTTCTTAAGCGCTAAGAGCGAATCTGGGAAACGCGGCCATTGTTGTTATAGTAATGGCAGTTAGGGTAATGTGGACTCTATGTGGATGCGATGCGGAAGCTATCCACTTGAGACAGAATGATTAGACAATATATTTATATTTATTGTTATAGTTCTTTGTTCGTCTTCATGTGCGCTTAATTCCAGATGACAGGAGCAAGGTGTCTATGTAAGCCATAAACAGCTCCATTATCATGTGTAGTTGTCTGGCAGATGAAAATGTCAAAAATGCAAGACCATTCAACTGACAAAATGTCTGGTTGGAAATATGCCGAATAAAAAATAAATTAACAGCATACAGCATGCTTCAGTAGTACCGAGTATCAAAATATACCTCGTCTTTCGGTGCCAAGTTTCAGTCCCCAGAGGTTAATCACATGATCAAGATCTGATCATGCTGCCAGTGATTGGCTGTAATGTTACATGTGATTGCAGCATGCAGGAAAAATACATACGTGGTTACCAGAGATGTTTTGTGGTTACGCCCAAAGACGGGGTTTTTGTGTATCTGTGTTTCGAACTGTAGTTGTGTCGTCGAATGGGTTAAAAAATGCCACTGAGGTCAAAAGCGTGGCTCCATTTTAGCAAGATTGATGCCAATAGTACGCGACGCAATATATGCAAAAAAGTCATCGCTGCTAAGGCCGGCAACACGACTAATTTGATGAAGCATGGAGCGGAGAGCGAAGATGGAGCGGACTGCAGCCATCCTCCTCTCAGCATTTAAGTCCGCCTGTGGACGTTACAGAGCCCGAGCGGCCTGATTCAAAATCTCCACCACTGGACTCCGCTTCATCCCAGAGTACCAAGGATGGCGCTGTTTCTGAGATTTCAACAGGTAAGTTTACGTTCAGCAAAATCCGGCCAACTTCTTTATGTTTGTTAACTTAAGTTACTGCAACTTAATACGTGCATCGCGCGGCGAGTTGAACTGGGATCCATGTAACGCTAACTTAAGATATTAGTGTGTAGTTTTATTTTATGACTATGTAGCTAGCTAAATCAAAAGCTAACTAGAGATTGACAGTAACAGATAAAGCTTAGCTTGAAAAGATGTGCTTTTCAATTGGGTCGGCTGGTTAAACAGCTCACCTAACGTTCACTGTTATGTTTATCTTTTTCTCAGAGTAGCCCCTGACCCTGATGTGAGGAGGACAAGGCCAGCCAGTTTGAATCCATTCACACTGGCAGAAAAAGGAAAAATGACAAAAGTAAAACAAGTGGAGGTCAATAATTATTGACCAGTTAAGCCTTTATCTCTCAGCCTATATGGTTTTTGAGCAGTAATATCACCACACCCTCAGAGCAAACTTTTTCTACTGCTGGAGACACCATCAGCCAGGAGCAGGCTTGTCTGTGTCCTGAGAAAGCAGACATGTTGGTTTTCTGAAGAAAAACTGCTAAGTGAAAAGGTCCTTAGTATGAAGCAGTGAGCATTAGACATTGACTTGTCACTTGTTTGCAAGTGTTCTTTTGCACTGGAAATTATTTGTTGTTTATTTTTTCTGTAAGAAATCAGCTTGGAGTGAAAAATTACCAAAGCTGAAAAATAACACTCAAGATTTGTACTGTAATGTGTTGTATCATTTTCTTTTTGTTAGAATTGAAATGATAAAATACGTATTGAAATAAGTATCGCTCAGGAACCGGTATCGAATCCCAGGTATCGGCACTGGTATCGAAAAAAATGCTTCAAGGCACTTGTCTCTGAACTGATGGATACATTGGACTTTCATCATAGTTTGGATAATTTCACACAAATAGCCAGGAAAATCTCCACTGTATGAGGTAAAACTATTTTATTATTAATTTAGATTAAGTATATCTCTGTGTATGCTATATGTGACACCATAGTTTGCTGTCAGTTGTTTATGCTTTATCTTTGTTAATAGTAGAGATGGTTTAAACTTGTCTTTTATTTGTGATCCAGACCGGTGTGATTTGTTCATGTGCTGTTGGTTTCAATTGGGTGTACCTGTGCTGTATGTGTTGCCGAGATACAGGTGAATTTATTTGTAGTTATTATGCTTAGGTTTGGGCAATATGGCCTTAAAATAATAATGCAATCTTTTTATCAAGATACACAATATACGGTATGACTCAATATAATCGATAATTGTGATTTAAAAGGCGCTCCGCCAGAGAGCACAATTAAGTGATGTGTCCCTCCAGAGTTGCCATAAGGCAGGGGTTGTTTGTGATTTGTTAGAGAAAATTAAAGGACTTTATTTTCCTGTTTATTATTTTCTTGTTAAACCAGCTCAGTTAGGTGAAGCCAAGGACATACTTGGCAGCAGTAGCCCTTTTCACACAGAGACTTCACATTATCTCTGCGGAGGTTGGCCAATTCCCCGCATTTCTTCGTTCACATAGAACCGAGCTCTGGTGGAAAGCCGCACGAGTGTGTTAATTCATACAGCCGGCGCTGCAGATCCGAAAGAGTCGTGACAGTACACATGATGAAGATGACATCTATGTGTTTTTTCACCGTCCCCCACGGTATCTACCTGTTAATCTAAAAATGTACCCGCTGACTGTTTATGATCTTATGGATGCAGTTATAATGTGTTGTGATTGAGATCCTGACCCACCATGCATCCTGGAAAGTCTCAAAGTCACTTCAAAAACACTCTAAATTACAAAATCACATAATTATTATCGATAAACAGCAGACCCCATCTGACTCACAGGGGAGGGATGCTGTATTCGGGGGTAAAGTTCACTGAAGTCTCGGTCGGGAGGGCTGACCGTTGCGGTGACTTTTTTCAAGACAGTAACTATAACAACACAATAGTGGAAGGAGACAAACACTTGGTGAGTTCAAGTTTTTTGCTGGGGACAGACGCTGTTTTTTTCAGGCAGAAATGTGAAGAAGAGTTGGTAGGACAGACAGGATGACAGAGGCTTTTCCACGTATAACTACGGTATTTTTTTTTGGTCGGATGCCAAAGACTCTACCAATTACCACATTACTGTTGTTTGGTCCTGTAAGTTGCTTTGTGGGTCATTTCTCTTTTATTTGATTAGTGAAGGATCTGGTTAGCTGTCACACTGTGAACCCCATTAAATGGACAGTTTCGTTACTGCACCTTACACGATTACGACACAATCATGTTCACAAAATCTGTCCTCATACGGACAGACATGTAAACACCTGGCAAAATAGTCCAAACTGCTTCTGTGTTAGTTCCTGTGACTGACAAGGTGAAAACGTTACAAGCTGATGCGCGGCTGATAATATAGTAGTCTAGTAATTTTAGAAAATAACATCACTTTACTGTAATGCAGCCTTAATAGTTATGCCATATCAGGATATGAGGATAACCAAAATCTAAGATGATATATATAGTCTATATCACAGTAATGATGTAATACTGATTTATTGCCCAGGCGTTAAGTGTTCATGTACTGTGAATCCAGTTGAGATTCAGGTAAATCAAAAGGTTAAGTCAGTTTACCTGGACTGTAAAGTGTACCTGAGCTGCACTCTATCATAGATGCACTTGTTTGATGTGTATTGCTGTCCATGGTGCTGATATAACTGTCACAATGTTGCTGTTGTAGATATTTTTTCACTAATAACTAAGGTCTTACACTGTTGTTGAATATGAATTGTCAGTTTTAACAGCGAGGTGAGACTAGCATGCTTTGCCAGTCTTCTGAATAATAGGCTGCATTATCACAATTGACCTATATGGACTGAACCTAAAAAATATGAAGTAAAATATGAATATCGTTTCAGGTAGGGGTGTGAGTGTAGTTGTTTCTTCTGTACACTGTTTCAGAAGTTATGGCTACAGACTCTCTTAGCCTCCCTACAGTTGTAGTTTGTGGGTAAATTATTTGCCAACAAAAGGAACAAAATATGCAGTAAATTAAAGATAGATTCGATTGCTAGCATTTATTAAAAAATAAAAAAAAATAACTTTAAAGTCGTCCGTCCACGATAATTGTGTAGTCCCTAATTTTAGGTTGTTTTTTTTTGTCAATAGAATAATATATATTTTTAAATATAGCTGAAAATGCACACATAAATATAAAACAATTAAATTAATAAATATACAGATACATAATCATAGCCATCCATACTGTTATTACAAACAAACAATACAAGAATAAAAAACTGTTATAAGTGTCCTTTATGTGTTGGCTCTCCAGGTCTTCAAATCAAACAAATAGTTTATAATATGGGCAAAATGCTGAGTAACCGTAACATTTATTTATATTGTATTGATTTAAAAGTACAGAATTCAACACATGTTGGCCTAAATGATAGCTACATTATACATGTTAGTTGAATTAGCCACAATATTCAATTCACAATCTTTTTGTCTGTGAGCGTTGGTGTTACATGCAGATCATAGAGAAATGTCTCCTTGAAATCACTTAATATGCAAAATTGTAAACATTTTGCACGAAATGACTTGTTTCAACATGTTACCAACTTTGAAAATGTATTTTAGCTTGTAAGAGTTTACTCCCCTGTTTTATTGTTACATTTTGCTAAAATACATTGTGATATAGAAGGTAAATATTGTGGGTCAAATCAGTTTTTAATTATGAAGTGTAAGATACATTCTTTTCAAAATAATATACTGAGTTATCTACCATGTTCTCCTGAAAAGAAGATTGTATGCCACTGGGCTTGGGACACAATTCCAGTGAGGTGAAATATGGTTAAATATAGTAAAATGGGCAAAGGATAAAGCAGGCATGAAGTCATTATATTGATTTTGCACAGCCAGGATGCAATACTAAGCCAACAAGATATTTTTTACAAATGTATTGCTGAATACTTGACATACTGCATACTCTACAGTGGGCCATGAATACAGTGGCAGCAGTTCTACCTTGGGTTGTTATCAACATTTTCTCGCATTTGACCACATTTTCAAACACACAGATTGAGTATTGTTCCATTTGAATATTTATCTCTGAAAATATTCCTTGAATCATTCACTATTATTAGAGAGCCCTCAGCCTTTACTGGGACAACTGAGTTTCAGTTGACCGCATAAATGGTACATGAGGGCGGGCCTGATGGTCTGATCTCTGAGCCCATAGATGAGAGAACTCAGACATCTGGGGAGGATGAAAATAAACACATAAAAAACACTCTTGATGTGTACAATTAGTAATCGTTGAAGGATTGTTGCGAGTGATATAACAATAGAGGTGTGCATAGTTGACAAGAGACTGAGGCCCAGCTGCACCAGATGCAGCAGCAGTGTGTTACGAGCCTTTTGGGCTGAAGCTTTGTCTGTGGAAGCCAACCTGGCTGCTACCATCACGCCAATATAGGAGGAAGTGATTGCCATACTAGCTAATATGAACACAAAGTAAGTGTAGGCTTTGTCATAAAGATCAGACATTGGGCCAAGAATCATAGCTATGTCAGAGCAATAATCTGTCATCTGTAGGCTCTGCAGGTCTTCAAATGTAAAATTTAACAGCAAAAGAACTCGAATGAGAATATTAAGTAAACTGAAGGTCCAAACAACACAAATAGCCACCCCTGTGTTTCTGATGGTGATGATGGTAGCATGCCTCAGTGGGTAACACACAGCTACATATCTCTCCAGAGACATCACCACCAGTGTGAGTGGCGAGATTTCATTTGTGAGATTGGTGAGCATGGCAAAGACACCACAGACAGGATACGTCAATCTTATTCTACAAGCTGCAAGTATGTACATTAACTGGCTCAGTGCCAGCAGTACAGTGTCTGCAAAGAGTAGATTATACAGAAGAATGTAACGGGAGGTCTCACAAAACACAGATTTACTCCTCAAGGTGAACAGCATTGTTCCATTAATAAAAAGGAATAGGCAGCATGGCATTCCAGTCAGTGTGGAAAACAACACTCTTTCCAGTAATCCCAGATACGACTGTTCAGCAGTGATGTTGACATTCTCAGACTGATTAAAGTACATCTTGAATAGCATATGAATATTCAACTGATGTAAATGAAATACAAAGCAATTTTTGTCCAGTTTGTAGTCCTCGAATATTGAGGACATGTCATCTTTAGAGTTCAGATGCAAAATTTTAAATCATCCATATACATTTTCCCTGTGAAGACACTTAGGCAGTTAGAGTCCCTGCTTGTTTCCATCTAAGCAGAGCTGGTCTGCAGGGTTTGCCTGCCCTCCATTTTGTTTATAGCCTCTGTCCTCACGCCTACTTCACGTGATACTGACAGCATGCCACGTCATGTCCATGTGGTTAAAAAATGTGTTCATGGGTGATGTAATCTCTCTACTGCCACCTCCTCATTACCCTAATCAAGATTGTGTCAGCACCCTCCTAAAGCGTTGGTTATGGTTTCGCGTAGTGATCATGCAATGGCCACGCAGGTGCTTGGACACAGTCATGAGACCGTGATGGTTCTGCGTGGGGTTTACGTGTCGAAATGCAATTCAATGCCACACCCGTAGAGGGCACTGTGTTTTTTTGTAAAGACTGACCGACCGACCGACCCAGACTCTTGTGACGTATATCGTCGTTAGCCTCAGCCTATTTGTTTACCTTCCGGCTTTTCTCCTATTCACAGTGAACGATGGAGACTGAGACAGAGAGAAAACTCAAAACTCTTGCACTCAACCAACCAATTCAAACTGACTCGAAGACTTTTAAAAATGGCGGTGTTTATGAGTGGAAACCGGAAAAGCAGCCTCCAGCGGATGTAGTTAGCGGACCAATCACAGCCAATGCCGCTGCGTTGGTGTTTGCGTCGCCTCGACGCAGGTCTAGGATTTTTGGGAGGTGCACGTCAGGCCCTTGCGGTGGATGCAAAGGGGGTCCGCAAGGACGTAATGGGTCCGTAAGCCCCCTTGCGTTGTGTCAGCGTGGAAGCATAACTTATGCTTCACATGGAGTATTTGTGACCTCACTCCAGTGTTCTTTTGAAGATCTGTGTGAGTATAGGAGCCAACTGGTCAGCACAGACCTTCAGACAGGAAGGTGTCATGCCATCTGCCCAGATGGCACAATGCCCGGATACTTATGCATTTATGCGTGACACTATGTGCGAAACAGATGTGTAGAGATTTTCTTTGTAATGAAAATCCTAATATGATCATAATTTGGAGTGCTCGTTACTCAATTGCTGTAATCAACAGTTAAGAATATTGTTGTTTCCCAATTCTTCAGGTCTATATACATGTTTTCCTATTATTCATTTGTAAATGCAGGAATGTAAGTTCACTGTAAAGATTGGATAAAACTGGAAAGGTGAATCAAAAATGTGTGCATTTTTAAAATAAGAAGAGGCTCTATATGTCCGGAAATAAACATTGTGATGAAGTTGTCTTGATTTACCACTGACATGACCTTTGGCTCAGTTCTTTCCTCTGTATTTTTTTTCAATTTTTACAAAAAAACACATTACATTACATTACAACAAAGGTATACTCGCATGTCAAGTAGGTAATATCATTATGAAGTCCTGCAAATCCAACTCCAAAATTATTGTGTCCTCTCGCTCAACATTATGTATATAAAAAAGAATTAGTATTTTTGTATTTTTTGATTCATAAAGTTGAGTCATGTGTAATGATTTTTTTCTCTTAATGCATGAATGCATCATCCGAGCACTCCCTAGCATTGCAGAATATTTCTGCCTGGAAACATTGAAGATACAGGCCCCAAGCACTGCATGAATTTCAAAAGCTTCATACACATATGCAGCAACAATCCCGTGCTTTGGCTTGACAGTAGTTAATATGAGTCTGAAATGTCAAAGGCGAAGCAGACATACCTCAGCTGGTTAAAAACAACAACTAAAGTAGCCGTGCTGCAACAAGTAGCTGACTTAAGCCAAGGCCAGCAAGACCACAGAAAAGTATCAGTCTCCTGCTCCTCCAGAAGTTAAAGATGTGACAACAGCTAAAAGAGTAAATATGTTTAAAGCCAGACAGGAAAGTTCAACTGGGCAGCTAATTACACCGAGATGTGTTACCAGCAAATCCATTGTTTTTTACGCTCCTCTGTTGCTCTGCATGTCGAGTCTTTGGACTGTCTTGTGTGGTTTATGTGTTATTGCTGTTTAAAGGTTACATTTTTTGAACTAAGGCCAGAATTTGTAACCAACAACTGCTGCTCTTTCCTAGCTATCCTTGGCTGTAGCTAGCTACTGTTAGCTAATTAGCTCATGGCTCTGGTAGCAGCGAAAAGAGAAGCGACAGAGTTGGACATCAGCAGAGGGTGAAAAGAGCTTTTAGAGCTGGAATATTTCACATTTTACTCCTGTGAAATTAGGATTTATTTGGACCAAGCCAGAGGTTATTGTGGAAAGTCAAACCAAGATTGTTTTCATGAGTTTAATTTAGTTTAAATGAAGTGTGTTTTATGATGAGTTAAAGAGGCACTTATGTCATTAACCCATATACAATCTGCAATACAAAATGCATGACATGCATATTTTTGTGTCTGAGTCCATTATTTAAAAAAAAACATAATTTAATCTATTCATGACATCTATCACTTTATTCTATAAAACCTATTAATTTTCATAAATTTTTCAGTAAATTAGAAGAATTATATTCTTTTATGTTTTGGCTTCTCAAACCCCTAAGATGTCAGGTGGTGCAACTGTCCGACTAAAAAAACTATAAAAAATGTTATTTTAATAATAATTAATTAAAAATAAAATACTCTGGAATTATTTTATGTTTGAAGTCTTTTGGAAAATGTTTTTTTTTCCAATATCAATAGTTTTATACCTGTTAAAATAACTGCAAAACTTTTGTCCAGCAATTCACATTTCATAAATGTCAGGGTGGCGCAACCATAAACATTGGTCTTTTATTTTGGAGTGAAGAGATTGTAGCTGTAAACAGGATGTTGCATCAGCCAGAGGACCCTAAGTAACCCTTGGGACAAAGCTAAAAGGTTTGTAGATCTCTGTCAAATACTGATAGAAATAACTACTTTCACTCATATGTAGGCTGGTACGCTTTCCTTGTCAGGTGGTACAACCAATGTAAAACTAGAAAAATGTTATTTTATCATAAAACTCTTTATTTTTTTAAAAAAGGGTCTGTTTGAACTTCATGACAAGGGTAGAAGGAATGCTAGCATCCAAACAGAAGCCTGTTTAATTTGAGATTAGTTGCAATAGTCAGGTGGTGCAACCAGTTAGTCAGGTGGCACAACTGCAAGGAATGCCACTATATAATGCTTTTCAAACCTTTAAGATTATCCTTGACACTTCTAAAATGTTTACTGTTTTAAATTTAAAGATATTACACACTTTAAAACATTTTACATGATAATTTGTACATTTTAGATGCCACTATCAACTAAAGAAAAATCAGCACGACACAGGGCGCACATTAACAATGATCCAGCTGCAAGGGAAGCATATCTTGCAAAAAGAAAAGAGAGGTAATACATCTAGACACAACACAACCGTTCATTTTACAGTTATTATTATTATATTAGAACTTTCAGATTCTTATATGGGAATTTGTCAGTTTATTAGTTCTTGTGTTTTATAGTTATCAGAGGAGGAAGAGAGAGGGAAAAATTGTGAAGCCCCCCATCAGACAACTGTCTAAGCAAGAAAAGGAAAAATGAGCACAGGAACAGGAAAAGGGCCATGGAGGAAATCTTGAATTTCACACCAGAGTCAATAGAACCCCCAGTTGAGCTTGAACCTAACCCTTCCAACAAGTATGATATTGTCAGTGTAGATACACCTAAGGCATCTTCAACACCACAAAGAAAAGCATGCAGTAGAAGGAAAAAAGAGAAAGCAAAGTTGCGCAGTAAAATGCAAAAAATGAAATGACAAGTGGAAGCTGCCAAAAGAGTCTGAAAAGTTAAGAGAACGAATAGCAAGATTAAAGAAAATGAAGCCTGAAAAGCTAAAGGCTAAATCTACTGAAGGAGACAGATCAATTTCAGTGGCCATCCAGAGAAAAGGAAGAGTTGTAGACTTACTCTGTCGAGATGAGAAAAGTCGCTTACTGCCAGGGAGAACAAAAAACAAAAACAAACAACAGAGACGTGTGTTAGTTAAACCCCTCACTGAACGCCACCTGCACTATAATTCTGAAGTGCAAAAGTCTCCCAGGCTGTCTTACAGACAGTTTGTTCGATATTGTCCATTTTTTGTAATGCAGTCAAAATTATCAGACAGGAGTACATGTCTCAGCTGTTGTCTTCTATTGTATGCAGTTCAGACAACAAGACATGCATGTATCAAGTCTGCCCCAAATGCTGTTATAATGAGGTTGAAATTCCAATACCACAGGCAGAAGAGACCATGACATGACATCAGTGGATCAGAAAATCTGTGTCAGAGGTGCCAAAAACATACATGAATTTTGTAAAATAAACACAAACTGGAACATGTGCTGAACTGTTGAACATTTTCAATCAGAAGATCGACAGCCTAGCTAAACACCACTTCAGCTGGTTGCACCAAACCAAAGAGTGCAGGGCTGTAAAAGAAATCCTAAGAGAAGATAATACTGTCCTCCATGTGGACTTTTCAGAGAATTTCTCCTACAAACTTAATAGTGAGGTCCAGGCTTTTCATTTTGGAGGAGTCAGAAGCAGGCCACAGTCCTATGCAACCATCTCTGCATCCCTTCGGCATGATGAGAGAGCTGTGTGGGCCTCTTGCCAGTGCTAAGGGATGTGATGAAGAAGTGCTATCCATCTCCTACAATTTTACATGTGATGAGTGATGGTCCAGTCACCCAATACTGCAATAAAAATAATTTTTACAACCTCCTAACAAAGAGGAAATCTGATGTCAAGTTCTTCTGGGTGACTGCGGAGGACATCAATAGATTTGATGAAGCGGTCCCTGAGGTTGTGCCTCCTGTACAAGGAACTTTGGCAATGCACCAATTAATCTCCACTGAACCGGGGAAAGTCATGCACAGAGAGGTCTCCTGCTTCTGTAGCAGTCCCATAATGGTCAACCTCCAAACAGCCAGTGCCCAGGCCAGTGCCCATGAGAGCGTCCATGAGAGCAGTGATCTAAATGGAAAATTTATCATGGTGAATTACAAAGGTCAGCCATTTGTGGGGCAGGCCCTTCAAATAGTTGGGGAAGAGATTGAGGTGAGCTGCATGAAGCAACAGATGCTTGTACCAGAGGCAGTGTGGCCGTCAAGTGATATTTAGTCTTACATAGCCAGACCTCTCTCATCAGACTCATTTTCAGTTTATCTAGTCTCGAATATATAAAACAACACAATCACCTTGTCCACAATAGGAACAGGGCACTGAAGACAGCCAGGCAGGCAAGAAAATAAATCATTCTGTTAATGTTACGTAACTGTCCATCCATTCATGAAATTAAATTGCACACTTCGGGATGCTCCTTAACCCGGGTATATGCACGAACATAAATGGTTTGTAAGAGTGGCATTCAACAATATAACGGGACACACAACAGAATGGATGTTGGATGGATGGAGACCCCTAGGCGGCTGTGGCTCAGGGGTAGAGCCAGTGTCTTGTTATCGGAAGGTCATTGGTTCGATTCCAAACTGCTCCTAATGTGCATGGCAGCCACTACCATCTGCGTGTGTGTGTGTGTGTGTGTGCGTGTGTATCCGACAGGGACTCCCTTGAGAAGACTACAAAAATGGCCGAACAGCGGCAAAGGTTACACCACCTTTGGCTTCATGCGCACTTTGATTGCACACAAGATGAATTGGGAGGGATAGTGACCCACTGTTTCAGAAAGATAGTCGTGCTACCACGAGGCGTCCGCTTCTGAAGTCATAAAAGGGAGATATAACAAGACGTATCATATCTTATACGAGGGCATTAACCATAAGTCTCCTACAAGTCGCTCATAAGATTACGTGTGTACGTCGCACCGAATATGTATATGGATGTGTGTGTGTGTGTATGTGTGTAGGTTAGTAAAAGGTAAAAAAGATAAGTGAACACTTGACGGACATCAAAGGATAACACAACAGTCGTGAGATGCACAACAGTCATCTCGCCCTCAATCACAGACCGACAAGCGAACCGAGGTTCATTTATTGTCCGCTGCTTGGACAGAAACAGGACGGACTATATTCACACATGGGGCAAGACTACACAGGCTATCTACCAAGCCGACTAGTGCAAAGGAGCTCCTAGAGAGCGCAATAATACACATAATCAACATACAGTGCTTTTTTCCATAGGTAGGACTTGGCTCGTTTTGGACTCCTTTTGGATGGAAACTGAAGCGTCCTGGCAGCGAGTGATGGCAGGCTGTCCTCCCGTTAGTGGAAGCAAATGGCGGGATCGATCAAATTGAATGACCGGACCTCGAAGGCTCCTTCTCCTTCTGAAGAAAATGTTCTTCCTTCTGCAGGGGTGAGGAACGACTGGGTTGTCCAGTGTTCCTCTATGGATCGAAAAAAGTAATACAAAATATTCTAACAAAAAGAAAAAGAAAAACAGTCTCCTAGGTCAAATTGAAAACGTTTTACCAAAACTACACCCTTGCAGAATAAAACCAGAGTCTTTTCACAGCATCATGTTACCTTGGAAATGTGACGTCAGTGGGGTCCCCTGACCTTTAAGCCCTGAGTGACATCATCATCATCTTGCCGAAGTTTTATTGATTGCGGTAACTTTGGTCCAATCGGGTTAAATTTTTGGGACAGACATTACCTTGAATTACACTTTACCAGACCTTTGGGCGTTGGCTCAGTTCCTTTGTTCTAAAAAAATCATGCTGGTTTGAGAAGGCCTTCTAGTCAGGCTTCTGGTTTTCCTTACAGGCCTATCCTTTGTTCGCAGTATGTGGATGAAGTCCAACAGAAGTAATCCTGGCCAGTTCAGGTGCAGAACAGCTCTAATATCTATCTCTAAAACTCAATGTGTCGCTGTCGTTTTTCCCTTCTCCCAACTATCGTTATTATATTGGCCTTTAAAATTCAACTATTGGTCGACCTCTATTTAAAAATTCTGGCCATATGGGACCGTCACTTTCTGGCACACCACCTGTCTACTGTGATTGGATGAGGAGGAACTGTCAACAAAATGATGCAAAAATGCTTTAAGGCAACTGATGGATACATTGGACTTTGATCATATTTTGGATAATTTTGCACAAAGAGCCAGGAAAACGTCCACTGTGTGAGGTTAGACTATTTTATTATTAATTTAGATTTAGTAAGTATTTCTTTGTATGCTATATGTGACAACATACGGTGCTGTGAAAAAGTATTTGCCCCCTTACAAATTTCTTGTTTTTGCTTCTTGTTACATGTTTCAGATGATCAAACAAATTTTAATATCAGACAAAGATAACTCGAGTAATACAAAAAGCAGTTTGTAAATGATGATTTCATTTATTAAGGGAAAAAGCTATCCAAACCAACCTGGCCCTATGTGAAAAAGTAATTGCCGCCCCCCTTGTTTGATCATGAATTAACTGTGATTAACCACATTTTTGGAAAGCTGAGTTCAATTTCACTAGCTCCACCCAGGCCTGATTACTGCCAGACCTAGAAATAAGAAATCACTTAAATAGAGCCTGTCAGACAACATGAAGTAAGCTAAAATATCTCAAAAAGCAACACATCATGCCCAATCCAAAGAAATGCAAGAACAGATGCGAAAGACGTAGACTCCCGCAGAGAGACTCCCTATTGAGGAAGTCAAATTAAGTCACTGTCCACCGCCGATTGTAGCCATGAGTTCTACCCAATCCCGGTCAGGACAAAACCGGAGAAGTTTTCAACGGAGAGACATTGCTCGAGGTTGCCAATCTCTGCTATCCAACATTCTCCACCAGTTCTGAACTTGAAATACTAGGGGGCTATGGAACTGCCAGTCGGCTGTGAAGAAGGCGAATACCATTTCAGCCTATAGGCTGGCACACACGGCTCAGACATCGGACGTTTGAAGCATTAGGAGAGAGTCGGACGAGTTCGGAGCTATTCTGTTCGGTGTGTTCAGCGGAAGCACGAGGACGGCGTCTGATCCAACTGAACGGTCTGAGGTAGGACGCCGTCGGATACTCTGATTGGTTGTTAGCTAGCTGTCCGGTGACCATTCTGATTGGCGGTGTACCAGCGAATCAGCGCGCCGTGTGGGAGGGGTGGTGGAAGTGACGATGATAAATAAATCACATAAACAGAGACGGCTAAGAGTTACAAACAACACTTTGCCGTTCGTTATTTTGGGGATAAACCAACGTATTTTTGAAAGCCATGGCTGTGTGGACCGAGGACTTCGAGGAGCAGCTGATTGCCCTGGTGGAAGAGAGACCACCTTTACACGACATCACACAAGTAATGCCGAGCTAACACTGTGTGTGCTTTGTTTTGATAAGCTACGGTCCGCACTCTGTTCCGTCATTTCCTGTTTTTATGTTTTGGGTGACTGGCACGAGACTAGCGCCACCTGATGTTTAGGAGACTTATTGCATTTTGCGCAGGCGCAGAACGTATACCCTACTGTGTAGCCGGGCGGTGTGTTTCAATGCAACTTTTCTGCCGAACAGGTCAGACAGGAGGCGACAAAGTGGTCGGATAAGGAAGTCGGCCTTGGGCCGTGTATGGGGGCCTTATGCCTCCCTGCAGACTCTCCACTTCCTGGCCCTTAACGAGACCTGGATCACCCCAGAAAACACTGCCACTCCAGCCGCTCTCTCAACTGCCTACTCATTCTCACACTCCTCGAGACAAACAGGTCGAGGAGGAGGAACTGGCCTCCTCATCTTCCCCATGTGGTCCTAACAGGTCCTTCCCCTTGACCACCTACCCAGATCTGCTTTTGAATTCCAGGCTGTCTCAGTCACACTTCCTCTCAAACTCAACACAGTGGTGATCTATCGCCCTCCCTGTCCTCTCTGCGACTTCTTTGATGAGATGGATGCCCTCCTAAGTTGCTCCCCTGATAATGGCACACCACTAGTTGTCCTGCGTGACTTCAGCATCCCCCCAGAGTAGCTGCGCTCATCTGAATTCATTGACCTTCTCTCCACATTTGACCTCATACTCTCCCCCTCTCCTCCGACCCACTGGGCCAGGAACCAACTCGACCTTGTTTTCACAAGGTCCTGTAGTACCTCGGCACCCTCCATTACCCTGCTCACTGTGTCTGACCATCACGCTGTCACTTTCTCTCTCCACTTAAAATTCACCACCTCCTTCACCCCCACACCTCACACGGTCACCACCCGCCACAATCTGAAATCCCTCTCTCCCTCTGCTCTCTCCTCTACTGTTCTTTCCTCACTACCATCCACAGAGCAATTCGCTCTAATGTCTACCGAGGCAGCCTCATCTATTCTACTATCCTCCCTCTCCTCCTCTTTAGATGCTCTCTGATCCCTCACCTCCCGACCGGCAGAGAGAAAATGGAGAAAATCACACCATCCTGATGACCTTGCTCACTACCACACCTCCTCTCTGTCTTCACCTCAGTGGTATCAGCAGCCAAATCTGCCTTCTACCTGTCAAAGATCAGCTCCTCTGCCTCCAACCCCAGGAAACTATTCTCCTTATTCTCTTTTCTCCTCACCCCTCCTCACCCCTCCTCTTCCTTCCTCCCTCACTGCTGATGATTTTGCAACTTACTTTACCAAGAAAGTAAAAGACACCAGCTCCTCATTTACTCCTATGCCCATCCAGAAAGCACCTCCGATGGCCTTCCCTGCTTCAGCCCTCTCTCCTCTGAAGATGTTCTCACACTAGTGACGTCTAACTGTGCCACCACCTGTTCCCTTGACCACTCTGATCAACTCCTCCCTCTCTTTAGGCTTCATTCCAGCTCATTTCAAGACAGCCACAGTAAAGCCACTCCTATGGAAACCCACCCTAGACTCAGCTGACATCCGAAACTACAGACCTGTATCTCTTCTTTCATTCCTCTCGAAAACTCTGGAACACGCAGTCTACAACCAACTGTCCTCCTATCTTTCAGAAAACAACCTCCTTGACCCCAATCAGTCAGGCTTCAGGACTGCTCAATCCACTGAGACAGCCCTCCTCACAGTGGCTGAGTCGCTCGGTGCCGCCAGAGCCTCGTCCCACTTATCGGTCCTCATTCTCCTTGACTTATCCTCTGCGTTTGACACAGTCAACCACCAAATCCTCATCTCCATTCTGGCTGAACTTGGCATCGCTGACTCTGCTGTAACCTGGTTTACATCATACCTGACAAATCACACCTTTTAGGTCACATGAAATGGCTCCTTGTCCAAACCCTGCTTTCTCGAAATTGGTGTCCCTCAAGGCTCAGTATTAGGACCACTTCTGTTCTCACTATACACTAGATCACTAGGCTCTGCAATCGCATCACATCGATTCTTTTTACCACTGTTATGCAGACGACACCCAACTATTCCTCTCTTTTCCCCATCCTTCTCCAACACTCCACGTTGCGACGCGCATCTCAGAATGTTTGGCAGACATCTCTGCTTGGACAGCTGCGCATCACCTCAAACTCAACGTTAGTAAAACTGAACTCCTCTTCATCCCGGGGAAAGACTGCCCTCGCATGGACCTGTCAGTCACTGTCAAGGATGTCACTGTATCGCCTTCGTCTGCGGCAAGGAACCTGGTTGTAATCTTCGACGGTGGACTGTCCTGTGCCCCCAACATCACTGCTGTGGCCTGATCCTGCAGATTTGCCCTCTACAGCATCCAAAGGATCCAGTCTTTCCTCACAAAAGATGTGACGCAACTCCTGGTCCAAGCCCTCGTCTTCTCCCGCCTGGACAGCGGTAACTCCCTCTTGGCTGGACTCCCAGCCTCTGCGACTAAACTGTTGCAGCGATTCTAGAACGCTGCGGTGTGCCTTGTTTACAATCTAACCAAATTCTCCTATGTGACCCCCCTTCTCCGTGACTCCCACTGGCTTCCTGTTGTGACCTCCATCTGATTCAAGATGATGGTGCTGGCCTTCAAGGCCGTCAACGGAACTGCACCCATCTACATCCAAACACTGGTCAGACCACACACCCCAGTGAGAGTTTTCACTCTACTACATCAGTTGGCCGGCTGGTATCCCCATCGCTGAGAGCAAACAAAGCCTGCTCTGTGAAGTCGCGACTCTTCTCTGTTTTGGCACCTCAGTGGTGGAATGAACTCCCGCTAATGTCAGGACAGGACCCCCCCCCCCCCCAAAAAAAGTATATGCACTTGTATTTTCGTATTGTTAGCACTTTAATCATAGCACTTATGCAGTTAAAGTATCCTTGATAAATAGCAGCTATGATCCTCAGATGAGGGCTTGACAATTGTTTCTATTTTTCTTTTTACTCGACAGTGATATGTCATGGTTTCTCTCTTGTGACAGATTTACTTATTGTAAGTCACTTTGGACAAAACCGTCTGCTAAATGCGGTAAATGTAAATGTAAACAACGTCCCTAACATCTATTAGTCTGGAAAGGGTTACAAAGCCATTTCTAAGGCTTTGGGACTCCAGCGAACCACAGTGAAAGCCATTATCCACAAATGGAGAAAACATGGAACAGTGGTGAACCTTCCCAGTAGTGTCTTGTCTACCAAAATTACTCCAATAACCACCAACAACTCGTCCAAAAGAACCCAGCATTTCAGAAAAAGAACATAAAACCAACAATCAGTCAGCCCCAGTCTGGGGCTGCTTTGCTGCTTCAAGACCTGGACAACTTGCCGTAATTGATGGAACCATGAATTCTGCTCTCCACCAGAAAATCCTGAAGGAGAATGTCTGGCCATCAGTTCATGACCTTAAGCTCAAGCGCACTTGGGTTATGCAGCAGGACAATGATCCGAAGCACACAGCAAGTCCACCTCTGAAAAAAAAAAAATTAAATAAAAAAATTAAGGTTTTGGATTGGCCTAGTCAAAGTTTGGACTTATATCCGATTGAGATGCTGTGGCATGACCTTAAACAGGCCGTTCATGTTCGAAAACCCTGCAATGTGGCTAAATTAAATTCTGCAAAGAACAGTGGGCCAAAATTCCTCCACAGCGATGTGAAAGACACATTGCCAGTTATCGCGAAACGTTTGACTGCAGTTGTTGCTGCCAAGGGTGGCACAACCAGTTATTAGGTTTAGGGGTCAATTAATTTTCACATAGGGCCAAGTTGGTTTGGATAACTTTTTTCCTTTTAATAAATGAAATCATCATTTAAAAACTGCATTTTGTATTTTCTCAGGTTATCTTATACTGTTATTATTATATCTGATATTAAGATTTGTTTGATGATCTGAAACATGTAAGTGTGACAAAAAAGCTAAAAGAAAAGAATTCTGTAAGGGGCAAATACTTTTTCAAAGCACTTTAGATTGCTGGTAGTTGTTTATGCTTCATCTTTATTAAGATTAGAGGTGGTTTAAACTCCTCTTTTATCTGTGATTAAGAGCAGTGTGATTTGTTCATGTGCTGTTGGTTTTAATTGGGCGTTCCTCTGCTGTAAATCTTGTGTTGTTGAGATACAGGTGAATTTATTTGAAGTTATTGTGCCTAGGTTTGGGCAATTTGTCCTTAAAGTAATGCAATCTTTTTACCAAGATACACAATATACAGTATTCAATATTTTGAAAACAGCCCTTTAAATAACCTCAGAAATGCTAGAGCTGGGCAATGAATTCAAATACTTGAGATTTAAAAGGCACCCTGCCAGAGAGCTCAATTAAGTGGTGGTCCCCCCAGAGTTGCCGTAAGGAAGGAGTTATTTTTGTTTGTGATGTGTTAGAGAAAATGAAAAGAGGTATGTTGTCCTGTTTATTATTTTCTTTATTATATTGTTTCATTCAACCATGCTGTTTTCAATCACAGTTTTCATACCTCAACCTACCCAGAATAGCTAGCCAGCTAACTTTGTTTAAGCTTGTGAGGCAGGACACAGCTAAGTTACAGAAGTGTTGCAGATAAATACAAACTTTAAAACTTGGCATGGTGATGTATGTTAGTGGTAATTGGAGACACTTTTGTATGCTGGGTAAGAAAGGTGGAGGGTGACAACACTGAAGGGACATGATACCTTAAATTTGGAAACACATATTACCCCCCAAACAACAATAGCATTGTCCATCATGCTGTTTCACCTTGGACATCGTCATATGCCAGTTTGGGAGACATTGCCCAGCCCTACTTTGAAATCAATATTGCAACACTGTTGTAGGGATGACTATATGTACTTTCACAAAATATTAACACAATGAGATTTTTTGATAAAATAGAGACCATCTTGCGATGCAATCACACCAGCCGCGACGGCCATCAATTTTGGCATCCTACCCATGACTACACAGCAGTCATTACAACATAATTACAGTACTCAGTAGTTATGGGTCTGACCAGACTCACCTTTAAACTCGTATAATATTTCAAGACTGCATCAAAAGCAATGTGGACCAGGGGCTTTTAGAGTGGGTTTGGCACCACCCTACATCCAACTCTTTACTCTCCTTGCTCAGTCTGCACCCTTCTTTTAACTTGGCTTTCATTTTGATCTCAACTATATATCTGTAAAGTTTCATGACTGAATCAAACAAATGTGGGCCAGGGGTATAAAGTGTGGAGGGTCCACCCCCGTACTTCAGCCCTTCTCACTCAGCCAGTGCCCTTCTTTGAAGTCTGCCTTCATTTTGATGTCAACTAAACACCTGTCAAGTTTCGTTACTACATCTTACACAATTATGACACTATCGTATTCACTCATATCTGTCAATCAATCAATCTGTCCTCATACAGACAGACATGAAAACATCTGACAAAATAGTCAAAACTGCTTCTGTGTTAGTTCCTGTGACTGACAAGGTGAAAACATTACCAGTGGCTGATAATATAGTAGTGTGGTAAGTTTAGAAAATAGCCACTTTACTGTACAGCAGCCTTTAACACAAGGTAAAAACTATAGTTATGCTATATCAGGATATGAGGATAACCAAAATCTAAGATGATATAGTCTGTAACAGTAACGATTTAATACTGATTTATTGCCCAGTCCCAATTGTGCTTGGCTTTAAGTATCCATGTACTGTGAATCCTGTTGAGATTCAGGAAAGTTAAAAGGTTAAGTCAGTTTACCTGGACTGTTAAGTGTGCCTGAACTGCATTCTATCGTAGTTGTTTGATATTGCTGTCCATGGTGCTGATACAAGTGTCACAATGTCACTGTTTTAGTGATTCTATTTTTCACTAATAACTAAGGTCTTGCACTATTGGTGAATATGAATTGTTAGTTTTAATAGTGAGGCGAGACTAGCATTCTTTGCCAGTCTTGAAAAATAGGGGCCGTTATCACAATTAACTCATATAGACTGAACCTAATTTAATAATAGCTGTTAAAAACATTCAGTAAAAATCTGAATATCACTTCCGGTAGGGATGTGAATGTAATTGTTCCTTCTCTACACTGTTTTAGAAGTTATGGCCACAGACTCTATACACCTCCCTACAGTTGTAGTTTGTGGATAATTTATTTGCCAACAAAAGGAACAAAATATGCAGAAAGGTAAAGATAGATTTGATCGACGGCATATAAATTATTATTATTATGTTTTTTGATTTTAAAGTCATCTGTCCACAATAATTGTGTTGTGTTGTTTTGTCAACAGAATAATACAGTGTTTTAATATAGCTATAAAGCTAAAAAGTAAATATAAAACAATAAAATTAATAAATATATGGACACATAATCAAAGTCATCCATACTGTTATGACAAACAAACAATACAACAATAAAAAAACTGTTTTAAGTGTCCTTTATGTGTTGACTCTCCAGGTCTTTTCAAATCAAACAAATAGTTTATAATATGGGCAAAATGCTGAGTAACTAACATTTATTTATATTGTATTGAAGTAAAAGTACAGAATTCAACACCTGTTTTCCTAAATGATTACTACATTATACATGTTAGTTGAATTAGCCCCAATATTCAATTAACAGTCTTTTGGTCTGTGAGCGTTGGTGTTACATGCAGATCATAGAAAAATGTCTCCTTGAAATCCCTTAATATGCAAAACTGTAAACATTTTGCATGAAATGATTTGTTTCAACATATTTGCAACTTTGAAAATGTATTTTAGCTTGTAAGAATTCACTCCCCTGTTTTATTATTACATTTTGCTAAAATACATTGTGACGTAGAGCATATATTGTGGGTCAAATCCTTTTTTGAATTATGAAGTGTGATATGCATTCTTTTCAAAATAATATACTGAGTTATCTACCATGTTCTCCTGAAAAGAAGATTTTATGCCACTGGGCTTGGGACACAATTCCAGTGAGGTGAAATATGGTTAAATATAGTAAAATGGGCAAAGGATAAGGCAGGCACAAAGACATTATATTGATTTTGCACAGTCAGGATGCAATACTAAGCCAAAAAGATGTTTTTACAAATGTATTGCTGAATACTTGACATACTGCATACTCTACAGTGGGCCATGAATACAGTGGCAGCAGTTCTACCTTGGGTTGTTATTAACATTTTCTCGCATTTGACCACATTTTCAAACACACAGATTGAGTATTGTTCCATTTGAATATTTATCTCTGAAAATATTCCTTGAATCATTCACTATTATTAGAGAGACCTCAGCCTTTACTGGGACAACTGAGTTTCAGTTGACCGCATAAATGGTACATGAGGGCGGGCCTGATGGTCTGATCTCTGAGCCCATAGATGAGAGAACACAGACATCTGGGGAGGATGAAAATAAACACATAAAAAACAATCTCGATGCGTACAATTAGTAATCGTTGTAGGGTTGTTGCGAGTGATATAACAATAGAGGTGTGCATAGTTGACAAGAGACTGAGGCCCAGCTGTACCAGATGCAGCAGAAGTGTGTTACGAGCCTTTTGGGCTGAAGCTTTGTCTGTGGAAGCTAACCTGGCTGCTACCATCACGCCAATATAGGAGGAAGTGATTGCCACACTTGCCAATATGAACACAAAGTAAGTGTAGGCTTTGTCATAAAGATCAGACATTGGGCCAAGAATCATAGCTATGGCAGAGCAATAATCTGTCATCTGTAGGCTCTGCAGGTCTTCAAATGTAAAATTTAACAGCAAAAGAACTCGAATGAGAATATTAAGTAAACTGAAGGTCCAAACAACACAAATAGCCACCCCTGTGTTTCTGATGGTGATGATGGGAGCATGCCTCAGTGGGTAACACACAGCTACATATCTCTCCAGAGACATCACCACCAGTGTGAGTGGCGAGATTACATTTGTGAGATTGGTGAGCATGGCAAAGACACCACAGACAGGATACGTCAGTCTTATTCTACAAGCTGCAAGTATGTACATTAACTGGCTCAGTGCCAGCAGTACAGTGTCTGCAAAGAGTAGATTATATAGAAGAATGTAACGGGAGGTCTCACAAAACACAGATTTACTCCTCAAGGTGAACAGCATTGTTCCATTAATAAAGAGGAATAGGCAGCATGGCATTCCAATCAGTGTGGATAACAACACTTTTTCCAGTAATCCCTGATATGACTGTTCAGCAGTGATGTTCACATTCTCAGACTGATTAAAGTACAACATCTTAGAGAAGCATATGAATATTTAACTTATGTAAATGAAATACAAAGCAATTTTTTTTTCCAGTTTGTAGTCCTCGAACATTGAGGACATGTCATTTTTAGAGTTCAGATGCAAAACCTTAAATCATCCATATACATTTTCCCTGTGCAGACACTTGGGCAGTTAGAGTCCCTGCTAGTTTCGTCCCTGCTTGTTTCCATCTAAGCAGAGCTGGTCTGCAGGGTTTGCCTGCCCCCCATTTTGTTGATAGCCTCACACCTACTTCACGTGATTCTGTCAACATGCCACATCATGTCCATGTGGTTAAAAAAATGTGTTCATGGATGATGTAATCTCTCTACTGCCACCTCCTCATTACCCTAATTAAGATTGTGGCAGCACCTTCCTAACATGGAGTATTTGTGACCTCACTCCAGTGTTCTTTTGAAGATCTGTGTGAGTATGGGAGCCAACTGGTCAGCACAGACCTTCAGAAAGGAAGGTGTCATGCCATCTGCCCAGATGGCACAATGCCCAGATACTTATGCATGTATGCGTGAAACTATGCGAAACAGATGTGTAGAGATTTTCTTTGTAATGAAAATCCTAATATGATCATAATTTGGAGTGCTCGTTACTCAATTGCTGTAATCAACAGTTAAGAATATTGTTGTTTCCTAATCCTTCAGGTCTATATACATGTTTTACTATTTTTCATTTGTAAATGCAGGAATGTAAGTTCACTGTAAAGATTGGATATTACTGGAAAGGTGAATCAAAAATGTGTACATTTTTGAAATAACAAAAGGGCTCTATATGTCGGGAAATAAACATTGTGATGAAGTTGTCTTGATTCACCACTGACTTTTAGCATGACCTTCGGCTCAGTTCTTTCCTCTGTATTTTTTTCAATTTTTTACAAAAAACACATTACATTACATCACAACAAAGGTATACTCGTATGTCAAGTAGGTATTATCATCATGAAGTCCTGCAAATCCAACTCCAACATTATTGTGAGTCCTCTCGCTGAACATTATGTATAAAAAAAAGAATTAGTATTTTTGTATTTTTTGATTCATAAAGTTGAGTCATGTGTAATATTTTTTTCTCTCAATGCATGAACGTGTCATCTGAGCACTCCCTAGCATGCTGCCAAATATCTCTGCCTGGAAAAAAGGAAAATACAGGCCCCAAGTACTGCATGAATTTCAAAAGCTTCATACACATATGCAGCAACAATCCTGTGCTTTGGGTTGACAGTAGTTAATATGAGTCTGAAATGTCAAAGGCGAAGCAGACATACCTCAGCTGGTTAAAAAAAACAACTAAAGTAGCTGTGCTGCAACAAGTAGCTGACTTTAGCTGAGGCCAGCAAGACCATAGAAAAGCATCAGTCTCCTGCTCCTCCAGAAGTTAAAGATATGACAACAGCTAAAAGACGAAACATGTTTAAAACCAGACAGGAAAGTTCAACTTGGCAGCTAATTACACCGAGATGTGTTACCAGCAAATCCATTGTTTTTTTTACGCTCCTCTGTTGCTCTGCATGTCGAGTCTTTGGACTGTCTTGTGTGGTTTATGTGTTATTGCTATTCAAAGGTTAAATGTTTTGGAATAAGGCAAGAATTTGTAACCAACAACTGCTGCTCTTTGCTAGCTATCCTTGGCTGTAGCTAGCTACTGGTAGCTAATTAGCTCATGGCTCTGGTAGCAGCGAAAGAGAAGCGACAGAGAGTTGGACATCAGCAGAGGTTGAAAAGAGCTTGTAGAGCTGGAATAATTTCACATTTTACTCCTGTGAATTTAGGATTTATTTGGACCAAGCCAGAGGTGATTGTGGAAATTCAATCCAAGACTATTTTCATGAGTTTAATTTAGCTTAAATGAAGTGTGTTTTATGATGAGTTAAAGAGGCACTTCTGCATTTTGTATTGCAGATTGTGCCACAACGGCCATCAATTTTGGCATCCTACCCATGACTACACAGCAGTCATTACAACATAATTTCAGTACTCAGTAGTTATGGGTCTGACCAGACCCACCTTTAAACTCGTATAATATTTCAAGACTGCATCAAAAACAATGTGGACCAGGGGCTTTTAGAGTGGGTTTGGCACCACCCTACCTCCAACTCTTTACTCTCCTTGCTCAGTCTGCACCCTTCTTTTAACTTGGCCTTCATTTTGATCTCAACTATACATCTGTAAAGTTTCATGACTGAATCAAACAAATGTGGGCCAGGGGTATAAAGTGTGGAGGGTCCATCCCCGTACTTCAGCCCTTCTCACTCAGCCAACGCCCTTCTTTGAAGTCTGCCTTCATTTTGATGTCAACTAAACACCTGTCAAGTTTCGTCACTACATCTTGCACAATTATGACACTATCGTATTCACTCATATCTGTCAATCAATAAATCTGTCCTCATACAGACAGACATGAAAACATCTGACAAAATAGTCAAAACTGCTTCTGTGTTAGTTCCTGTGACTGACAAGGTGAAAACATTACCAGTGGCTGATAATATAGTAGTGTGGTAAGTTTAGAAAATAAGTCAGTTTACCTGGACTGTTAAGTATACCTGAACTGCATTCTATCGTAGTTGTTTGATATTGCTGTCCATGGTGCTGATGCAAGTGTCACAATGTCACTGTTTTAGTGATTCTATTTTTCACTAATAACTATGGTCTTGCATTATTGGTGAATATGAATTGTTAGTTTTAATAGTGAGGCGAGATTAGCATTCTTTGCCAGTCTTGAAAAATAGGGGCCGTTATCACAATTAACTTATATAGACTGAACCTAATTTAATAATAGCTGTTAAAAACATTCAGTAAAAATCTGAATATCACTTCCGGTAGGGATGTGAGTGTAATTGTTTCTTCTGTACACTGTTTTAGAAGTTATGGCCACATACTCTCTACACCTCCGTACAGTTGTAGTTTGTAGATCATTTATTTGCCAACAAAAGGAACAAAATATGCAATTGTTATTATTATGTTTTTTAATTTTAAAGTAATCTGTCCACAATAATTGTGTAGTCCCTAATTTCATTTTTTTATCAATAGAATAATATAGTTTTTAGATATAGCTGAAAAGCGCAAGTAAATATAAAACAATAAAATGAATAAATATATGGACACATAATCAAAGCCATCCATACTGTTATGACAAACAAACAATACAACAATAAAAAAACTGTTTTAAGTGTCCTTTATGTGTTGGCTCTCCATTTTTCATTTCATTTCATTTATTTATTTATTTAAAGGACAATGCACAATAATCGACATTTTTGTAAATGTGCCAGTGTTAGCCAGCAGGCTAATTTTCAACTGTAGTCCTTTGGCAAGGTGTTATACTATACTATACTCCAGGTCTTCAAATCAAACAAATAGTTTATAATATGGTCAAAATGCTGAGTAACTAACATTTATTTATATTGTATTGAAGTAAAAGTACAGAATTCAACACCTGTTGTCCTAAATGATTACTACATTATCCATGTTAGTTGAATTAGCCACAATATTCAATTCACAGTCTTTTGGTCTGTGAGCGTTGGTGTTACATGCAGATCATAGAGAAATGTCTCCTTGAAATCCCTTAATATGCAAAACTGTAAACATTTTGCATGAAATGACTTGTTTCAACATATTTGCAACTTTGAAAATGTATTTTAGCTTGGAAGAATTCACTCCCCTGTTTTATTATTACATTTTGCTAAAATACATTGTGACATAGAGCATATATTGTGGGTCAAATCCTTTTTTGAATTATGAAGTGTGATATGCATTCTTTTCAAAATAATATACTGAGTTATCTACCATGTTCTCCTGAAAAGAAGATTTTATGCCACTGGGCTTGGGACACAATTCCAGTGAGGTGAAATATGGTTAAATATAGTAAAATGGGCAAGGGATAAGGCAGGCACAAAGACATTATATTGATATATTGTTCCATTTGAATATTTATCTCTGAAAATATTCCTTGAATCATTCACTATTATTAGAGAGACCTCAGCCTTTACTGGGACAACTGAGTTTCAGTTGACCGCATAAATGGTACATGAGGGCGGGCCTGATGGTCTGATCTCTGAGCCCATAGATGAGAGAACACAGACATCTGGGGAGGATGAAAATAAACACATAAAAAACACTCTTGATGCGTAGAATTAGTAATCGTTGAAGGATTGTTGCGAGTGATATAACAATAGAGGTGTGCATAGTTGACAAGAGACTGAGGCCCAGCTGCACCAGATGCAGCAGCAGTGTGTTACGAGCCTTTTGGGCTGAAGCTTTGTCTGTGGAAGCTAACTTGGCTGCTACCATCACGCCAACATAGGAGGAAGTGATTGCCACACTTGCTAATATGAACACAAAATAAGTGTAGGCTTTGTCATAAAGATCAGACATTGGGCCAAGAATCATAGCTATGTCAGAACAATGATCTGTCATCTGTAGGCTTTGCAGGTCTTCAAATGTAAAATTTAACAGCAAAAGAACTCGAATGAAAATATTAAGTAAACTGAAGGTCCAAACAACACAAATAGCCACCCCTGTGTTTCTGATGGTGATGATAGTAGCATGCCTCAGTGGGTAACACACAGCTACATATCTCTCCAGAGACATCACCACCAGTGTGAGTGGCGAGATTTCATTTGTGAGATTGCTGAGCATGGCAAAGACACCACAGACAGGATACGTCAGTCTTATTCTACAAGCTGCAATTATGTACATTAACTGGCTCAGTGCCAGCAGTACAGTGTCTGCAAAGAGTAGATTATACAGAAGAATGTAACGGGAGGTCTCACAAAACACAGATTTACTCCTCAAGGTGAATAACATTGTTCCATTAATAAAAAGGAATAGGCAGCATGGCATTCCAGTCAGTGTGGAAAACAACACACTTTCCAATAATCCCAGATACGACTGTTCAGCAGTGATGTTGACATTCTCAGACTGATTAAAGTACAACATCTTGAATAGCATATGAATATTCAACTGATGTAAATGAAATACAAAGCAATTTTTTTCCAGTTTGTAGTCCTCGAACATTGAGGACATGTCATCTTTAGAGTTCAGATGCAAAACTTTAAATCATCCATATACATTTTCCCTGTGAAGACACTTAGGCAGTTAGAGTCCCTTCTTGTTTCCATCTAAGCAGAGCTGGTCTGCAGGGTTTGCCTGCCCTCCGTTTTGTTTATAGCCTCTGTCCTCACGCCTACTTCACGTGATACTGACAGCATGCCACGTCATGTCCATGTGGTTAAAAAAATGTGTTCATGGGTGATGTAATCTCTCTACTGCCACCTCTTCATTACCCTAATTAAGATTGTGGCAGCACCTTCCTAACATGGAGTATTTGTGACCTCACTCCAGTGATATTTTGAAGATCTGTGTGAGTATGGGAGCCAACTGGTCAGCACAGACCTTCAGAAAGGAAGGTGTCATGCCATCTGCCCAGATGGCACAATGCCCAGATACTTATGCATTTATGCGTGAAACTATGCGAAACAGATGTGTAGAGATTTTCTTTGTAATGAAAATCCTAATATGATCATAATTTGGAGTGCTCGTTACTCAATTGCTGCAATCAACAGTTAAGAATATTGTTGTTTCCCAATCCTTCAGGTCTATATACATGTTTTCCTATTTTTCATTTGTAAATGCAGGAATGTAAGTTCACTGTAAAGATTGGATATTACTGGAAAGGTGAATCAAAAATGTGTACATTTTTGGAATAACAAAAGGGCTCTATATGTCGGGAAATAAACATTGTGATGAAGTTGTCTTGATTCACCACTGACTTTTAGCATGACCTTCGGCTCAGTTCTTTCCTCTGGATTTTTTTCAATTTTTACAAAAAACACATTACATTACAACAAAGGGTATACTCGTATGTCAAGTAGGTATTATCATCATGAAGTCCTGCAAATCCAACTCCAACATTATTGTGAGTCCTCTCGCTCAACATTATGTATATAAAAAATAATTAGTATTTTTGTATTTTTTGATTCATAAAGTTGACTCATGTGCAATGATTTTTTCTCTTAATGCATGAATGCATCATCCGAGCACTCCCTAGCATTGCAGAATATTTCTGCCTGTGAAAAAGGAAAATACAGGCCCCAAGTACTGCATGAATTTCAAAAGCTTCATACACATATGCAGCAACAATCCCGTGCTTTGGGTTGACAGTAGTTAATATGAGTCTGAAATGTCGAAGGCGAAGCAGACATACCTCAGCTGGTTAAAAAAAACAACTAAAGTAGCTGTGCTGCAACAAGTAGCTGACTTTAGCTGAGGCCAGCAAGACCATAGAAAAGCATCAGTCTCCTGCTCCTCCAGAAGTTAAAGATATGACAACAGCTAAAGGACGAAACATGTTTAAAACCAGACAGGAAAGTTCAACTTGGCAGCTAATTACACCGAGATGTGTTACCAGCAAATCCATTGTTTTTTACGCTCCTCAGTTGCTCTGCATGTCGAGTCTTTGGACTGTCTTGTGTGGCTTATGTGTTCTTGTTGTTCAAAGGTTAAATTTTTTGGAATAAGGCAAGAATTTGTAACCAACAACTGCTGCTCTTTGCTAGCTATCCTTGGCTGTAGCTAGCTACTGGTAGCTATTTAGCTCATGGCTCTGGTAGCAGCGAAAGAGAAGCGACAGAGAGTTGGACATCAGCAGAGGGTGAAAAGAGCTTGTAGAGCTGGAATAATTTCACATTTTACTCCTGTGAAATTAGGATTTATTTGGACCAAGCCAGAGGTGATTGTGGAAAGTCAAACCAAGACTATTTTCATGAGTTTAATTTAGCTTAAATGAAGTGTGTTTTATGATGAGTTAAAGAGGCACTTCTGCATTTTGTATTGCAGATTGTGCCGCAACGGCCATCAATTTTGGCATCCTACCCATGACTACACAGCAGTCATTACAACATAATTTCAGTACTCAGTAGTTATGGGTCTGATCAGACCCACCTTTAAACTCGTATAATATTTCAAGACTGCATCAAAAGCAATGTCGATAAGGGGCTTTTAGAGTGGGTTTGGCACCACCCTACCTCCAACTCTTTACTCTCCTTGCTCAGTCTGCACCCTTCTTTTAACTTGGCCTTCATTTTGATCTCAACTATACATCTGTAAAGTTTCATCACTGAATCAAACAAATGTGGGCCAGGGGTATAAAGTGTGGAGGGTCCACCCCTGTACTTCAGCCCTTCTCACTCAGCCAGTGCCCTTCTTTGAAGTCTGCCTTCATTTTGATGTCAACTAAACACCTGTCAAGTTTCGTCACTACATCTTACACAATTATGACACTATCGTATTCACTCATATCTGTCAATCAATAAATCTGTCCTCATACAGACAGACATGTAAACGCCTGGCAAAATAGTCAAAACTGCTTCTGTGTTAGTTCCTGTGACGGACAAGGTGAAAACATTACCAATGGCTGATAAAATAGTAGTGTGGTAAGTTTAGAAAATAAGTCATTTTACCTGGACTGTTAAGTATACCTGAACTGCATTCTATCGTAGTTGTTTGATATTGCTGTCCATGGTGCTGATGCAAGTGTCACAATGTCACTGTTTTAGTGATTCTATTTTTCACTAATAACTATGGTCTTGCACTATTGGTGAATATGAATTGTTAGTTTTAATAGTGGGGCGAGATTAGCATTCTTTGCCAGTCTTGAAAAATAGGGGCCGTTATCACAATTAACTCATATAGACTGAACCTAATTTAATAATAGCTGTTAAAAACATTCAGTAAAAATCTGAATATCACTTCCGGTAGGGATGTGAGTGTAATTGTTTCTTCTGTACACTGTTTTAGAAGTTATGGCCACATACTCTCTACACCTCCGTACAGTTGTAGTTTGTGGATCATTTATTTGCCAACAAAAGGAACAAAATATGCAATTGTTATTATTATGTTTTTTAATTTTAAAGTAATCTGTCCACAATAATTGTGTAGTCCCTAATTTAATTTTTTTGTCAATAGAATAATATAGTTTTTAGATATAGCTGAAAAGCGCAAGTAAATATAAAACAATAAAATGAATAAATATATGGACACATAATACTGTCATACTGTTATGACAAACAAACAATACAACAATAAAAAAATTGTTTGAAGTGTCCTTTATGTGTTGGCTCTCCATTTTTCATTTCATTTCATTTATTTATTTATTTAAAGGACAATGCACATTAATCGACATTTCTGTAAATGTGCCAGTGTTAGCCAGCAGGCTAATTTTCAACTGTAGTCCTTTGGCAAGGTGTTATACTATACTATACTCCAGGTCTTCAAATCAAACAAATAGTTTATAATATGGTCAAAATGCTGAGTAACTAACATTTATTTATATTGTATTGAAGTAAAAGTACAGAATTCAACACCTGTTTTCCTAAATGATTACTACATTATACATGTTAGTTGAATTAGCCACAATATTCAATTCACAGTCTTTTAGTCTGTGAGCGTTGGTGTTACATGCAGATCATAGAGAAATGTCTCCTTGAAATCCCTTAATATGCAAAACTGTAAACATTTAGCATGAAATGACTTGTTTCAACATATTTGCAAATTTGAAAATGTATTTTAGCTTGTAAGAATTCACTCCCCTGTTTTATTATTACATTTTGCTAAAATACATTGTGACATAGAACATATATTGTGGGTCAAATCCTTTTTTGAATTATGAAGTGTGATATGCATTCTTTTCAAAATAATATACTGAGTTATCTACCATGTTCTCCTGAAAAGAAGATTTTATGCCACTGGGCTTGGGACACAATTCCAGTGAGGTGAAATATGGTTAAATATAGTAAAATGGGTAAGGGATAAGGCAGGCATAAAGACATTATATTGATTTTGCTCAGTCAGGATGCAATACTAAGCCAAAAAGATGTTTTTACAAATGTATTGCTGAATATTGACATACTGCATACTCTACAGTGGGCCATGAATACAGTGGCAGCAGTTCTACCTTGGGTTGTTATTAACATTTTCTCGCATTTGACCACATTTTCAAACACACAGATTGAGTATTGTTCCATTTGAATATTTATCTCTGAAAATATTCCTTGAATCATTCACTATTATTAGAGATACCTCAGCCTTTACTGGGACAACTGAGTTTCAGTTGACCGCATAAATGGTACATGAGGGCGGGCCTGATGGTCTGATCTCTGAGCCCATAGATGAGAGAACACAGACATCTGGGGAGGATGAAAATAAATACATAAAAAACACTCTTGATGCGGACAATCAGTAATCGTTGTAGGGTTGTTGCGAGTGATATAACAATAGAGGTGTGCATAGTTGACAAGAGACTGAGGCCCAGCTGCACCAGATGCAGCAGCAGTGTGTTACGAGCCTTTTGGGCTGAAGCTTTGTCTGTGGAAGCCAACCTGGCTGCTACCATCACGCCAACATAGGAGGAAGTGATTGCCACACTTGCTAATATGAACACAAAATAAGTGTAGGCTTTGTCATAAAGATCAGACATTGGGCCAAGAATCATAGCTATGTCAGAACAATAATCTGTCATCTGTAGGCTCTGCAGGTCTTCAAATGCAAAATTTAACAGCAAAAGAACTCGAATGAGAATATTAAGTAAACTGAAGGTCCAAACAACACAAATAGCCACCCCTGTGTTTCTGATGGTGATGATGGGAGCATGCCTCAGTGGGTAACACACAGCTACATATCTCTCCAGAGACATCACCACCAGTGTGAGTGGCGAGATTACATTTGTGAGATTGGTGAGCATGGCAAAGACACCACAGACAGGATACGTCAGTCTTATTCTACAAGCTGCAATTATGTACATTAACTGGCTCAGTGCCAGCAGTACAGTGTCTGCAAAGAGTAGATTATACAGAAGAATGTAACGGGAGGTCTCACAAAACACAGATTTACTCCTCAAGGTGAACAGCATTGTTCCATTAATAAAGAGGAATAGGCAGCATGGCATTCCAATCAGTGTGGATAACAACACTCTTTCCAGTAATCCCTGATATGACTGTTCAGCAGTGATGTTGACATTCTCAGACTGATTAAAGTACAACATCTTAGAGAAGCACATGAATATTTAACTTATGTAAATGAAATACAAAGCAATTTTTTTTCCAGTTTGTAGTCATGTAGAAATGTCATCTTTAGAATTCAGATTCAAAACCTTAAATCATCCATATACATTTTCCCTGTGCAGACCCTAAGGCAGTTAGAGTCCCGTCTTGTTTTCATGTAAGCAGAGTTGGTCTGCAGGGTTTGCCTGCCCTCCGTTTTGTTTATGGCCTCTGTCCTCACGCCTACTTCACGTGATACTGTCAGCATGCCAAGTCATGTTACTGTGGTTAAAAAATGTGTTCATGGGTGATGTAATCTCTTTACCTGCCACCTCCTCATTACCCTAATCAACATTGCGGCAGCACCCTCCTAACATGCGGAGGATGGAGCATTTGTGACCTCACTCCAGTGTTCTTTTGAAGACCTGTGTGAGTATAGGAGCCAACTGGTCAGCACAGACCTTCAGACAGGAAGGTGACACGCAGAGGCATGCAGGCACCTGGTTCGAATTCCAGCCGGAGGATCTTTGCTGCATGCCTCCCCCCCCCCCCATTTCCTGTCTATCTACTGTCTACTGGCAAATAAAGCTGTCTATGCCTGAAGAAAATCCTAACATGATCATAATTTGGAGTGCTCGTTACTCAATTGCTGTAATCAACAGTTAAGAATATTGTTGTTTCCCAATCCTTCAGGTCTATATACAGTTTTTACTATTTGTTAATGCAGGAATGTCAGTTCACGTAAAGATTGGATATTACTGGAAAGGTGAATCAAAAATTGGTGCATTTTGAAAACAAGAAGGGGTTTTATATGTCCAAAAATAAACATTGTGATGAAGTTGTCTTGATTCGCTGACTTTTAGCATGACCTTCTGCTCAGTTCTTTTCTCTGTATTGTTTAAAATAAAAAAAAAATAACATTACAACAAAGGTCTACTCGCATGTCAAACAGGTAATATCATCATGAAGTCCTGCAAATCCAACTTGAACATTATTGTGATTCCTCTCGCTCAACATTATGTATACAAAAAAGAATTTGTATTTTTGTATTTTTTGATTGATAGAATTGAGTCATGTGTAGCGTTTTTTTCTCTCAATGCATGAATGCGTCATCCGAGCACTCCCTAGCATTGCCGAATATTTCTGCCTGGAAACATTGAAGATACAGGCCCCAAGCACTGCATGAATTTCAAAAGCTTTATACACATATGCAGCAACAATCCTGTGCTTTGGGTTGACAGTAGTTAATATGAGTCTGAAATGTCAAAGGCGAAGCAGACATACTTCAGCCGATTTACTAAAACAAACTAAAGTACCCGTTCTGCAACAACTAGCTGACTTTAGCCGAGGCCAGCGAGACCACAGAAAAGCATCAGTCTCCTGCTCCTCCAGAAGTTAAAGATATGACAACACCTAAAAGAACAAATATATTTAAAACCAGACAGGAAAGTTCAACTGGGCAGCAAATTACACCAAGATGTGTTACCAGCAAAACCATTGTTTTTTACTCTCCTCTATTGCTCTGCGTGTCGAGTCTTTGGACTGTCTTGTGTGGTTTATGTGTTATTGCTGTTCAAAGGTTAATTTTTTTGGACTAAGGCCAGAATTTGTAACCAACAACTGCTGCTCTTTGCTAGCTATCCTTGGCTGTAGCTAGCTACTGTCCGCTAATTAGCTCATGGCTCTGGTAGCTGTGAAAGAGAAGCGACAAAGAGTTGGACATCAACAGAGGGTGAAAAGAGCTTGTAGAGCTGGAATAATTTCACATTTTACTCCTGTGAATTTAGGATTTATTTGGACCAAGTCAGAGGTGATTGTGGAAAGTCAAACCAAGACTGTTTTCGTGAGTTTAATTTAGTTTAAATGAAGTGCGATTTATGAAGAGTTAAAGAGGCCCTTATGATTTTGTATTGCAGATTGTATAGGCTTTTTCTGAAAAATTAGAATATCATGGAAAAGTTGTTCAAGTTCCACAATTCCATTCAAAAAGTTAAACTTTCATAGATCATAGATTAATGGCCCACGCTTTAAACGATTTCAAGTATTTATTTGTTTATTTTTACATAATTTGGGCTTCCAGCTCATAAAACAGGAATTAAAAAAATTAGAATACTGTGAAGAAACCACCATTTACTTCTCAGTTTTTGTAGAAAAAAAAAAAGAAAGAAATTAGGATCACATCAAATCAATCAAAATATGCTACTTTCAAAACGCTATGTCAATCATCAATACTTGGTTGGGAATCCCTTTGCCTTAATCACTGCCTCGATGCGACGTGGCATTGAGGCAATCAGCCTGTGGCATTGCCTGGGAGTTATGGACGCCCAGATTTCCTTGATGCTTGCTGTCAGCTCTTCTTTGTTGTTGGGTCTGGTGCTCCTCATTTTCCTCTTGAGAATACCCCATAGATTCTCAGTGGGGTTTAGGTCCAGCGAGTTGGCTGGCCAGTCAAGCACTGTGATGGCATGGGCATCAAACAAGGTTTTGGTGCTTCTGGCGGTATGGGCAGGGGCCAGGTCCTGCTTGAAGATGAAATCTGCATCTCCATACAGATCCTCAGCAGAAGGAATCTTGAAGTCCTCTAAAACATTCTGGTAGACTGTTGCAGTGACCTTGAATTTAAGAAAGAAGAGTTTACCAACACCTGCACCGGACATTGTACCCCAAATCATGACTGACTGTGGACATTTCACACTGGACCTCAAGCAGCTTGGGTTCTGTTCCTCACCCGTCTTCCTCCAAACCCTTGGACCTTGATTCTCGAACGAAAGGCACACTTTACTTTCATTGGAAAAGAGGACCTTGGACCACTGGCCAACAGTCCAGTCCTTCTTCTCCTTGGCCCAGTTGAGACGCTTCCTACGTTGGCTCAGGTTCAGAAGTGGCTTGACCCGAGGAACCCGACAGTTGTAGCCCATCTCCCGGATGTGTCTGAATGTGGTGGGTTTTTTTTTTTGTTTTTTTTTAACTCAATTTTTATTTACTTTTTCAACAACAGTACAGTATATTTCCATACAATCATCTTTCTTTTCAGCTGGATCCATATTAATTTATACATATTCATATGTTCATCAAACCCTTAGATTGTTAAATGTCCACTACGAGACCCACAAAGTTGTTAAAAAAAAAAAAAACGAGTTCAACCAAGCAGCAAACAAACGGGGAAAAAAGAATGGAGGATAGGAGAAGCAAAGGGGGAGGCAGAGTTTGTGTACCAGAGGGAACTATACATCGCGTAAGTAGAGTCCAGTAGTTGGCCTCACTGCATTAAAGGGATATTCCGGTGTAAGTTTAATCCATGGTCTAACACATCTTGACACCGAGTAAGACTCCCCCTCGAGAGGTCAAGTTTGCTGACCGCTAGCTTAGCTAGTTTTAGCAACCTCAGAAAAGACCGCACGATAACAATACACTGCCGCTTATGTCTCCACTTAGAAACCGCCATCAAAAAGCCACAAATAATGGTCAGAACAGCACCAAACTTCAGCAACAGTACATGTACAGTCCCAGCACACAGTACGAAGCATCAAACATCTGCTAGCTTAGCCGGATTTGTATTAAAAACACAGCTCAACTCTCCGTGCTCCTCCAGCAGCCTGCCTGTCTTTGGAAGCCCCTACGAGTCGATTACCGAGTGCAGTAGATTTCCGCAGTTCAAGGGTGAAAATGTGTGATTATTACTCCATGGCATGCTCAGTTCTTATTATCGAGAGCTGACAGGGAAAATAAGGGAAGTAATGGAGTAATAATCATATATTTTCATCCTTCAGCTGAGGAAATCTACTGCACTCGGTAATCGACTCGTCGGGGCTTCCAAAGACAGGCAGGCTGCTGGAGGAGCACGGAGAGTTGAGTTGTGTTTTTAATACAAATCCGGCTAAGCTAGCAGATGTTTGATGCTTCGTACTGTGTGCTGGGACTGTACATGTACTGTTGCTGAAGTTTGGTGCTGTTCTGACCATTATTTGTGGCTTTTTGATGGCGGTTTCTAAGTGGAGACATAAGCGGCAGTGTATTGTTTTCGTGCGGTCTTTTCTGAGGTTGCTAAAACTAGCTAAGCTAGCGGTCAGCAAACTTGACCTCTCGAGGGGAGTCTTACTCGGTGTCAAGATGTGTTAGACCATGGATTAAACTTACACCGGAATATCCCTTTAACAAGGGCATGACAGGGCTCCATCGTCCAACAAAAATGTCTCTTTGGAGCCTTAAGGTGTATGTAATTTGCTCCATTTGGTAAAGGTCCCATACTTTCTGGATCCATATATTATAAGTGGGCGGGTCTGGTTTCAACCATCTAATAGTTACACATTTTAATGCAGCAGTAAGTAATATGTTCAATAAGTATTTCTTCCCCCTCCCCTCTAATCCTTCAGGGATCATTCCCAGTAATGCCACTGTAGGTTCCCGTGGAATATTTTGTTGGAAAACGACTTCAAGGGCATCAAACACCTCTCTCCAATAGGCTCTTAGTTTAGGGCAGGTCCAAAATATATGGGTGTGAGTAGCGATATGTGCCCCACAGTTTCTCCAGCATGAGCTTGAGTGGGCCGGGCCCATCTTGGCAACAATTTCTGGTGTCCTAAAATATCTAGTAATTATTTTCCATTTAAATTCTTTCCATGTATTTGAGTTTGTAGCCAAGTGTGCCTCAGTACACATCTGCCTCCAGGTATCCTGTGATATAGGAATGCTCATTTCCGCTTCCCATCTCTGTTTCATCTGTAGGGAGTTGTGTGAGTTCATAGACAGAAATATATGGTATAATTTGCTAATTATTTTCTTATCTCTAGTCCCTGTTTGCATTTCTGTAAAGAACTCCTCTATGGGGCTAAGTGTAATCAGTTTTGTCCATTCTTTATGTGTCATCAGAAACGTTCTCAACTGTAAGTATCTAAAAAAATCTGTTCTAGGAAGATCAAAATCATTTCTCAACTGTTCAAAACTCTTAAGACTTCCATCATTAAATAATTGTCGCACATAAACCAGTCCATAGTCTGACCATTTCCTAAAGGTAGGATCTAAGTTATTGGGTGTGAAGGTCTTCATAAATCCAATATTTGCTAATGATGAAATTGTCGTTGGCAGTCCAAAGGCTGATTGTATCTTCCTCCAGATTTCTAAAGTAGTCTTAGTCCAATCTGTTAATTCTTTTATAGATGTGTCTAAGAAGGGTAAAATTTGCAAGGGCACTGGGCACATACTTTGTTCAATATTAAGCCATCTAGTATATGTATCATTCTGAATCCATGCCTTTAAAGGCTTCATTTGTGCAGCCCAGAAGTAATATTTCAAGTTTGGGAGCCCAAGACCACCATCTAATTTAGATAACTGTAACGTTTTAAGTCTAATTCTGGGGCGTTTTTTTTGCCATATGAATTGTGAAATCAATTTATCAAGCTTATCAAAAGTTGACTGTGGAATTTCCACAGGTAACATCTGAAATAAATAGAGCAACCTCGGCAGAACATTCATACGAATACTTTCAACACGACCAATCTGGGAGAGAGGGAGCACAGACCAACGTTCCAAATCACTAGTAATGCACCGAATTATCTTTCCATAATTAGCTTCATACAAACTATGTAAAGAGGGGGGAATATGAATGCCAAGGTATTTAATACCCTCTTTAGACCATTTAAATCCACTCTGGAGTTTTGTATCTTCTGGAATCTCACCACTGATCTCCATCGCCTCTGTTTTTTCCACATTTACCTTGTATCCTGAATAATAACCATACTGAGATATTAATTCCTTTAAGTGTGGTATTGTTAATGTTGGTTTTGTCAGGTAAAGTAAAACATCATCCGCGTATAATGTTATTTTATGCACTTCATTATTTATAACAATCCCCTTTATATCATCACTGTCCCTGATAAGCTGAGCCAATGGTTCGATACTAATCGCGAACAGCAGAGGCGATAGAGAGTAACCCTGTCTACATCCTCGTTCTAATGTAAACCTCTCTGATCTATATCCATTGACTTTGATGGCTGCCTGTGGAGATGAGTATAATGTCTGAATCCAATTTATGAAATTAGGGCCAAATTTAAATCGCTTTAATGTCAAAAACAGATACTGCCAGGAGACCCGGTCAAATGCCTTTTGAGCATCCAGGGATAAAATCATTGATTCTGATTTCTGATCTTTTTGATGGGATATTATGTTTAATAAGCGCCATAAATTATCTCCATAGTATCTTCCAGTAATAAATCCTGTCTGATCAGGATGAATAATTTGGGTAATTATCTGATTAACTCTTCTAGCTAAAATCGCAGTGAGTATACGTAGATCGGCATTCAATAATGAAATCGGCCTATAGGACTGGCATTCAGTGGGGTCTTTACCTTCTTTATGTATGACTACAATAGTTGCCTCTGTCCAGGATGGTGCCATGGTTTTAGATTGGAGTGCATGGTATGCTTTTAACAACAGGGGAGAAAGTACATCTTTAAAGGTTTTATAAAATTCATTAACATATCCATCAGGTCCAGGGCTTTTGTTGTTTTTGAGTGTTGAGATCACCTGTTTAATCTCCCATTCCTCTATAGGCTCATCTAATTCCTTAGCTGACGCTTCTGATAGCTCGATCAATTTTATACGATTTAAGAACTCCATAATTTCATCAGAACATGTATCTGTGTTTTTATATAAGGATTTATAGAACTCTGCAAAGGATTTAGCTATTTTATCCGGTCTTGTGTCGTAGCTACCTTGTGATTTTATTCTATGTACTGTTTTAGATGATTGTTGTTTCCTCAATCTGAACGCCAATAATCTACTTGCCCTGTTACCATATTCATAGTATCTTTGGTTAGTAAATCTTAAACTTCCCTCCTTCTTATCAGTTAACAGACTATTAAGTTCTCTACGAGCTGTGCTTAAGTCCTTTGTGAGACTAGATGAAGCGGATTGTTTATGTTTACCTTCCATTTCATTTATTTTATCTTCTAACTCATTTCGTTTAGCGTCCCTCTCCCTTTTCCTGGCAGATGCAAAGGAAATAATGCGCCCCCTGATATAAGCTTTTGCACAGTCCCACAATATAAGGGGTGTTATTTCAGGTGAGGCATTAATATCCAAATAGCTCTCAAGTTCCGCTGTGATGAAGGAGGTAAATGTTTTATCATCAAGAAGGGATGCGTTAAGTCTCCAATGTTTAGAAGTTGGTCTATGGCCTATATCCCACTTTAACAAAACAGGTGCATGGTCAGAGATGGTAATAGGGAGTATCTCGATGGCTGTAATCCTATGCAATTCTACCTTAGGTGTAAAGAAGAGATCAATTCTTGAATAAGAGATGTGTCTGCTTGAGTAGAAGGTGAAATTTCTACGTCTTGGGAATTTACTCCTCCATACATCTACAAGGCCTGCCTCTGTAGAGTGATACTTGAGGACCCTCCCCTTTCTAGACACTGGAGCCTTAGAAGCAGGTTGTCGGTCCAGTAATTGTGATAACACACAGTTAAAATCTCCTCCCATCAATAACAATTGTAGGAGAAACACTACTTTAATAAAACGTAATTAATCACTGGGATCAATTTGTAGGATACACTACTAAATAAAACGTAATTAATCACTAGGAATTAAGTTACACACTCGTAAATGGGGCACCACCTCCGTTGTCTGATTTATTCGAATAACCCGGAGGTAATTACTCGAATCTGAACTGGACAAGTTTGGCTTGTGACAGTTATGATCAATTTAAATTGACGTATTCAATTTCATATTTCATAATTCATTAATTCAATCTCATAGATATCTAAAGTAGTAGTTCTTTTACACAGTTTCATCAGTTTTCCACATTAAAATGAACATCCACAGACAACGACAGACGGTTAAATATGTTTATTTTCTAACTAAATCAGAGTGAACAATATGCAATAATAATGTGAACCCAGATAATGACAATGAGTAATGCGGAGACTATTGTGAGTGAAATAGGCAGGTTATGTGGATGGCGGATGGTGAAATTACGGGTCGGGTTTTGAGCTTTCAAATCTCACGAGTAGAAAAGCTAACGAGAGTCATTTTAAGCTAATTAGACCCTATCGTAACTTCTATTAAATTCAAAAGTCAGACTTATATGGACACCAACTCGTGTTCATGGGTGTTTCTCCGGCTGTGTGCCAGATTAGCCTACTTTGTGATGGAGAGTAGCGAGCCCGGCCTGGTGTCCTCGGATGCCCTTTGCCCGGTTGCGGTCTGCAGAACCGGCTTGCTGGCCCGAGGAAGGTCTGGACTGGTCCGGTACTCGGCTGAAGAACTCTCGGTCCAATGCCCAGCGGGGTGTTCACTTGAGGGCGCTGGAGGCAGGACCAGAATAGGCTTGGCAAAGTCTGTCTTTCGTTGGAAGCCTGGTTGCGGCTTCTGCAGTTGTTAATTACTGCAATGTCTGCAACGATGATGATCTTCTTCGTTGGTGGTGATGATTGTTGAAGCTCTGACTTTTGATACTAACTCAACTCCTGGACTAAACAACTGGAGGATGAAACGCTGGCCTGGCGGATCTTCCGTGGTTATTTAATACAATGAATTAAATTAGATTCACTGTCTTTGAATGAACGGTGACGCTTAACGATTATCAAAATAAAATCAAACAGGACTATACTTCGTTCGGTTTGAGTTTCAAAATAAAGTACTCAACGAAGTGGAGCAAAACCGCAAATTAACCCTTTAGGCGCCGGGTTTTATTTTTAAAAATACTAGATTTTGACATCTACATTTCAGAAGGCTCTGACTTGAAAGTGCTTTGAGATAGAGACAAAGTGTCAATGAGACAAATATTGAGGATGACCTAAAGTTTATCTAGGTAGTAAATTTTCCCATCTAATTTGCATATTATGACGTCATATGGTGGCGGCCATATTGGATTATGAAATTTCCATGAAATACCTGATATTTTGAAAGAAAATTGACCTTATTTCATCAAATTCACCCCTTCCATCCATTTGTTATGTTGTCCATATATCAAATGAACAGGGAAAAGGTAAATTGTAAGCCAACAGTCGTAAATTAGAACTATTACCACCACAAAACTCATGTAAACAGTAGGCGTTTTTTATGATTTTTTTACCCCCTCTGCTCTGACATTGGAGGACACTTTCCTTTTCTTTTTTGTCTTCTTTTTTCTTCTCTTCTTCTTCATTATTATTATTATTAGTAGTAGTAATAATAATTATTATTATTATTTCATTTTGCAAAGGTTACTTGAAAGACTCATCATCACTACTTTCAGCCCTATTCTGACCGCCCCTGCTGCCTCTTCGACACCCATCAGCCCTTCTAGGATCACTTCACCCACGTCTCCCCCTGCTATCCCCACTAGTGCTAGGAGAAGAGTTGGTCTTGTGTGTGTTTGGTGCTTCGTGAACACCGCTGCGTCGCATTGACGCAGCACTGCCGCGCACGGACGCACCTTTACCGGCGCGGCCACGCGGTAGAAAGAGTGAACACTGACGCTGGTCCGAGCGCTATTCTCACCACCCCCGCTACTTCTACCACGTCCATTAGCTCCCTACTGATACTACGAGTTCGTGTATCATTCCCACTCTCAACTATGTTGGGCAAAGGGTCGTGTTTTCGTGTGTTTTCCTCACTTTGCCCCGCAGCGCCATTTGTCCCCTCTCTGCTCTGACTGCAGGCTGGGACTGCCGCGCGGGGCTGTGAGACGGACCGCCCGTGAGTGCTTTGCACGGGGAGAGGCTCACGGCAGCACCCGCTGCTCGTTGAGTTCAGTAACTGCAGAGTGATATGTGCTTTCATGTCAGAGTCTCCAAACACCACAAAAGTCTCCAATAACACCCGAAAAAGTCGCTAGATTTGCCGCTAGTCGCTTTTTGTCGCTAGAAAAAAAAAAAAAAAAAAGTCAACTTTGGATGGGATTTCTTCGAACATTTTGCATTGAAGCATGACGTTTTTCTGAGCTAAGGTCTAAGTTAGGGATGTCTGCCAACTAGTGGGTGGGAGTATGAATGATATATAACACTCTATTAGGAGAAAACAGCTGTTTTATTCAGTACCGCATCTTGTCGCAATTTTGCGACTTTGGCGCTTAAAGGGTTAAGAACTAATCAAAAATCAACAGTTACTTGATTTTGCAGAGATCGCTATCTCGCAACGTGCGAATATAGGCAAAAATAGAAAAATAGCAAAGACTAAGGATTTGCGCGAAAATAAAACAAGAGAGTTTTAAACAGGATAACAAAAGTACAAAAGGAAAATTTTTTCAAGAGAAGAGTAACAAGAGAGAGAACAGCAGCGTGATCCCTGTGTTTTGTTCGCGAGTTTGGCAGGCGGAGTCAGCAGGCGTGGTATCAGCGTTCACACCTCCGATAATATTAAAGTCTAAAACAAGACTTTAGTTAACTAAAGATTAACATATATATTTCTACTTGTTTTAAGATTGTTTTCACCGTTCCCAGAATTTCACCATGGCTCAATACATGTATCATATTCGTGATAAAAACGGGACAGAGTTGAACTCACTTAAAACAGAAACAGATAACGTGATTAAAAATAAAGAAGGATGACACACTTGAATACACTGTGGACTCATGGCTTATCATGCCTAGTCCTACTTAAACACGGGTTAACACTTGTCCGAAACATTTATTGATTCGAATCGGACACTTTCTAATAAAGATTAATATATAAAATCCTCTTTCACCTGTATCCGGACTTACCAAAAGGAGGCGCTGTGGCTCCACCAAACATTAGGCACATTTAACAGGAATTTTAGATCTTAGCTTTCCAATATCGTACAGACACGTGAGAAATATCAACTTCAATCATTTCCTTTAATGTTCCTGGATATGTTAAAATGAGAATGATTAAATTCTGGCCTAATGGTTATTTTGGAAAATGCAGAAACAAAGTGTTAGAGGGGATTCACAGACACATGAATGGAATGTCGCACTCCTGCAAAAACAGTCGTAAACAACAACTTGACACGAAGGGAGGAAAACAGATAAGGTTAACTTTATGGTCTCTCCCTGGAGAGTGTAAGTTAATCCACAGCATATGGACTCAGTGTCTTTGGCTAATTTACAATTGCAAAGATTAGTCCATATCACATCTATCTGTGGCGCCATCGTCTGTTCCCTTTGAAGCTCGTGAGATGGGTTCCTGAGAGAGGGGGGCCTGTAAAGGAAGGGGGTTGTTTTCGACTCAGACAGAGGGGGAGGAAGAGACAGGTATCCTTGAAAATGTTAATTTACACAGGGAAACATCTCCTGTGAAGCTTCCATTCTGACGGTTTTACTGCAATCCAAGCATCTCCTCTCCAAGCCTGGGGAGGAGGGGTACAGCAAAGCCAGCAAAGAAAACAGTCAAATTGGGGCAAGGGTGATTAGAGAAAGTAACAGGCTTCCTCTGGAATCCAAAGTCGGCAGGTTCTCCTACATACCCCCACTTCGATTGAATGACCGTGGAAACGGGAACTTTGAATCGATGAAGTCATGCCGTCCATCGTCGAGGATTCCAGGTGACACCTTTCATGATCAGAGTTGGTGTCTGTTTCTAGCATGTGCTTAAAGTCTGATTAAAAGAAAAAGAAAGAAAAAGAAAACAGTACGACTAACCCTAATTCCTTGTAAGGTTAGTAGGAGACACTGGTCTCCTAGGGACACGGGGCTTATGCGAGAGCTAGAAACTGGCCTCCTCTAGTTGTAAGACTGCTGGGGACAGTACTATCAACTGTTCACTGCCCACACTAGTTTCCTCAATTGTCTCGAGTCCGGTATTAGGACCGTGTGTTTCGGACCTTCCACGCCTGGCTATCCTAGCTAATCCGCTTGTGCATTTATCGAGTTTACCCTGTAAGGCTCGAGTGCGCCTGAAGTAGAGTAGAGTGATGCCGAAGGTCAGGAGGTATCCTAGAGCTACGACGAACGCTAAAACAGTGTCGGGCGTTGACCAGGCGTAGGTAATGGGTTGACTGGGGTTGTTATCTTTTGAGGCTATTTCTTTTAGTACATCATCAACAGGGGTTAGGTCGATAGTCTGGGTACCTTCGTACTGTATTTGGGTGATTGTGTTTGGGTCCAATTCGAGGGTGTGTTTCCTGAAAAAGTCAGACACCTCGATCTCAGCTTCATACTGATTTGGACTCAAATGATAGAGGGCTAGATCTTCGATGTGTAAAATAGCGTTCTCTGGCACGCTGATCCACAAAGTTTGATCAGGTAAAGCTATACGCGTGGCGGTGTCGTGTTGGTCGTAGGACAGAGTAGCCGTCCTCACTGGGGTATTAACCAACCAGCGACCTCCCACAATCTCAGCTTGAGTCGTAATGACTTGGGAACGGGGCGTGACTTGAGTTGGGCAACGGGAGTCGACTGCCATGGGTTTGAGTCCACAGATTCCGTCAGTGTTGTCCCGTATGAATGGCTTACTCGGACACAGATAATGTATGTCTTTTGTGAGGGTACACATACGCATATTTGGGGCCAAATACAAATCAGGGTTGTTGTCATGGTAGGCAATAATCGACGGAGTCTGCACTTTAACGTGTACGTCATTTTGCCAGAATCCGACGTTCACCACGTCTTTGAGCCTGTAAATGTTTTCTGCCGCGATTATTGGCAGGTTAATGATGAAACCAATTTCCCTTTGTTCTGGGTTGACGAATATGGGTACAGCACTGCCTAGTGTATAAGCTAAGTGAGCCTGCATGGGTGTGGCTACTTCTCTGGTGGCGGTGGACAGAACATCTTGCACCAGAGACAATGGAATAAGATATGGGGGAATCTTACCCATTGCTAAGCTGTCCACTGAGGATCCAATGTCACGCAACATATCTGTCATTAACATGCTGACCAATTGTGTGTGAGCATAATCGACCGAGACTACAGAAAGGAGAGAGTTTACGGCGCGGATAGTTTTGTTAAGAGATTCACTGTGGGTATTGACCACCAGAATGGTGCCCTTCAGTGACTGTCCTATGGTTTGTAACTGTTCTTGTTGCTGGAAGATTTGTTTTCTGATGTCTGGTATCTCAGCCTTTAGCTCACCTACATGGCGTCTTACCGCAGATAAACTGACCGCGTTGACTGTAGAGAGTCCGAGATTGAAAAGAGTTCCGACAACAGCTGCTGCTGTCAGAATTCCGGCAATGAAACGTTTAGGCCTGCGGTTAAACCCACTCAGTTCTGCTTGAGTGACCGTGAACTTCTGCAACTGCTGCAACATGTGAGTGGTGTCTACTTCAGCGTGTTCGATTACCTCCCTGCCCCACCTTTGGCCTGCCCAGCCGGTGAGTTCAGCTGTGGTTGGTACATTTTTCCTACATACCTCCCGGGGATTCAATCTGACGAATACTTTCTGTGTGTGTATCCGACAGTTGGTTATCAAAAGTCCCGATTGTTCCTTGAGAACGATCCCCGAATCCGGTCCGGGTTCTACTATCTCGGGAAGGACAGCGGTTATTACCGAGCCGAGGGTCAGAAGGGTGAGCAGCCACGTCATCCTGATGAGGAGAACGCACATGATTAGGGACACCATCAAATTACAGCACAATTTAGACCAGGACAATGGTATTAAATTAACTCCCACTTTGGATCAAATGGTTTGGACGAGTCAGATGTCCTAAGTTAAGCAAGTTAAGTTAGTGGATTAATTTATAGAGCCTAATTCTCAAGTTAGTTTTTGTAAATGACACAATACAACAGTGAGGTTTTTGTTTTCTTTGTTTTGGTTGGAAGACTTTCCTACTTCACTATTTTGGCACTCTCTTGGTGCTTTTAAGGGTTTTATTCCTTTTTATGACCTAACGACGACGTTGGCGTCCCCGTCAATTCCCATTGGGGTTTTGTGTGGTTTGATCTGGTTGCGGTGGACCCATTTGAGCGTTGGTTCTTTCTTGCCTTTAACGACCTTAATCTGGTACACAACGGGCGAGAGTTTTTCGGTGATTACGTACGGACCTGCCCAGTGCGGTAGAAGCTTGCGCGCAAGCCTTCCAGCGCTCTGGTTGTTTTTCCTAGTCAGGGGAGCAAAGATGTAGTACCACACCTTGTCCCCCACTTGGAGTTCATCATGGGACGCTTTTTGGTCGTAGTAGGCCCTACGTCCTTCTGCGCTTTTATCCAGATTTTCCTGGGCGAACGCAAAGGTGGCTTTGAGGTGTTCGTTTAGATCGGTCATATACTGGTGGGTGGTATATGCCGTGGCGATGTTAGCCTCGCCTGGCTGGTAGAGCAGGTGTAGTGGGAGCGTCATCTGTCTACCTGTCATCATCTCAAAGGGAGAGAAGCCCGTTGACTTGTGCGAGGTGGCCCTGATGGCCATCAAGACTAACGGTAGCTTGACATCCCAGTCTCTTTGGTTGAGTGATACATACTTTCTCAGTATGCTTATCACCGTTCTGTTTGCCCGTTCTACTTGGCCGGAGGACTGCGGGTGGTAACTGATGTGGAGGTCAGCTTTCACCCCCAATAGTTGCCACAGTTGCCTCATGACCTCAGAGGTGAAGTGTGTTCCTCTGTCTGAGTCGATGCGGCTTGGCAGACCGAACCGTGAGAAGATGTGGTTCATTAGCAAGTAGGCGGTTGTTTGGGCTGTGTCGTTAGGGGCTGGCAAGCCTTCCACCCACTTTGTGAAGGCACAAGTGACTGTCAGGAAGTACTTATTACCTCTGGTTGACTTGGCTAGGGGTCCTACCCAGTCAATTTGGAGATTTGACCAGGGGAAGGAGATGCCCCTTCGTTGTAAGGGAGCTCTGTGAAGCGGGTTTGACGGTTGAAACTGGCAGCAAACTAGGCAGCCTTTGATGTAGTCTGCCACATCTTTTTGCATGTGTGGCCAGTAGGCTACCTGTTTTAGTGCCTGGTATGTTGCTTTGACTCCTTTATGTCCTGCACACGGAGAGTCATGGGCATGCATCAACATCACCCCCCTGTGGCTCTGAGGCACCACGAATGCAGGGGAAGTGAGAGCATCGGAGACATGCACGAGGAGGCCCTTGACGATGCGGAGTGAAGGGCGTGCATTGTACAAGTGTCTCAAGCCTGGAATCGAGTCGAGTTCAGCAGACGAGATAGTGTTTGTCGAAGCGTCTGACATGGAGAGGAAGACCATACGGATGGCCGGATCAAGAGATTGGAGTGTTTCAAGGTCAGAGTCAGTGAAACGGGGAGCAACAGAGATAGCTGCCGGCTCTGAGGGTTTGTCAAGAGGAGCCGTAGCTGCTTGAGCACGAGTGACGACATTAACCATTGGGTTGGGAGGGTTGGGAAGAGATTCAAGGGTAAATTGCCACGGAGTACCATCAAGAGCACCTTGTTTGGCCAATGTGTCTGTCAAGTCATTGAGTGTTTTGTCTTGTCCGGGGACGCGAGAGTGGCCCCTAACCTTTTTCCAGTGCACTTGCATGTCATGTGTGTCCACCAGGTGGTCGCAAGCCATGAACAGCTCTTTGTGTTTGACTGGCTTGTTGTTGGAGGTAGTGAAACCGTTGCGTTTCCATGAGAGCAGATGACAGGTGAAACTCAGACGTGCATAGTTGGAGTCAGTGCAAATGACAAGTGTCTTTACTTTGTGTAGCACGGCCACCTGTAGGGTGATCAAGACGCCTGCGATTTCGGCGTACTGGGAAGACTGAGAACCCAGATTGAACCGTTGAGGTTCAGTTGGTGTGTCGTGGACCCACACCAATCCTACTCCTGCCCGAACCTTCAGTTCGTGGTGGAAGGAGCAGCCGTCCACGTAGGCGGTGACCATGTCTTGGCAGACATTTTGGTCAAAGTAGTGGTGGTGTGACGGTTCTGTAGGTACAGGGTTCAGAGTCAGAGTGGTGCTCGGGGGCATGTCACTGGTGCATCGGGGGCATGTTGCCAGTCCCGTGCCCAGGGGTGTTCTGTTGTTTTGTGCGTAGCGCACTTCCATGTCAAAACTTTGCAGAGCCATTAACCACGATGCGACACGTGCGTTGGTTACCACACCTTCCCGGATCCGTTGACTATTAAGGAAGGTTACTGGTTGGTGGTGGGTTTCGACAATGACCTTTTGACCACCAAGATAGTTAGAAAAGTGTTTGACAGCCCAGACTGTAGCCAACAATGCTTTTTCGCAATCAGTGTATTTGATCTCTGGAGCCAGTAGTGTTTTGCTGGCATAGGCCACCACGCGTTTGTCGCGGTCATGAAGTTGGTACAGGCCTGCACTCATGCACCCTGCAGAGAATCCAACTTCTAGGTGGAATTCTTTAGTACAGTCTGGATAGGCCAAGCACGGAGCGGTACAGAGTTTGTCTTTTAGGGCTTGCATTGCCTGTTCTTGCGGCTCACCCCAAGCAAATGGAGTGTCCTTTTTGAGCAGTTCTGTGAGTGGCTTGGCCAAGTCTGCATAGTTCTCGATGAACTGGCGGGAGTAGTTGCAAACCCCCAAGAAGCTGCGAAGTTCAGATATGTTTGTGGGAGCCTTGATGTTTGTAACGCCTTGCACGCGTTCACTTTGTGGCTCGACGCCGTGCGACCCGACAAGAAGACCCACATAGTTCACTTTGGTTTTGCACCATTGGCACTTTGAAAGCGAGACTTTTGCTCCAGCTGATGTGAGCTGTTCAAGTACGTGATCCATTTCTTCCAGGTGGGAGTTCAGAGTGGGACTCCGTATCAAGATATCGTCAACATATATCAGGGTGCCTCGCTCGAGAGCGTCGGGGCATGCTTTGTTCAAGAAGATGTTGAATTCGGCGGGTGAGTTGGCATAGCCGAATGGGCACCTGGTGAAGGTGTATTGTCTGTTTGCAAAGGTAAAGGCTAATTTGTGTTGGTCCTCAACATGTACTGGCAGGGTCCAGAATCCTGATGCTATATCCATGGAGGAGAAGTATTTCGCATCTCTGACTTTGGGGAGTTCTTGCCCCAACTGAGTCATGGGCCACCTGGAAAGGGGAACTTGTTGGTTGAGTTTACGATAGTCAATAGTCAACCTCCATTTCCCATTTGGTTTCAACACCGGCCAAAGTGGTGCTGAATAGGTGCTGTTGCAGGGTCGAACAATGCCTTTATCCAGTAGGTCATCTATGATTTCCTGCACAGGTTCATAAGATGCCAGTGGGATTTTGTATTGTCGCACATATGTTGGGGGTGCGTCATGAGGAGTGGGAATGCGCACCGAATGAATGGCGGTCAGACCACAGTCAAGAGAGTCTTTTGCGAAAGATGACTTGTATTTATGGAGGACATTGCGGAGTTTTTCGCGTTCCATGTCGTTGTTTAGGGCATTCGCTTGTGCTACGACCTGTTCAACTTGGGCTGTAAACGCTGCATCTGATTCCTCTTTAGAGCCACATGTAGGCTCTGAAGTCATTTCTCTGGCGTCGTTCAAGGATGGCTCAGAGGTGGATTTTTGCGAAGAGTCAAGCGTCAAGGTGTTGATGGTTTGTATAACCATCTCTTCATGGTTGGCAAGGTCAACTCGACAGATAGCGTCTTTCGTGAGTTTTAACCCTCTTAGCGCCACGGTTCGAGTTTACTCGACAAGATGCGGCACTGAATAAAACGGCCGATTTTGTCAAATAGGGTGTCAAATTTCGTTCGACCTCCCCTCCACTAGATGGCAGACATGTTATACTTCATCCCTGACTCAGAAAAACGTCATGCTTCTATACAAAACCTTCGAGCAAGAGCGCATTGAATCAGCGCGAAAAACAGCGGAGCTAGTGTGCGCGTGAGCCATTTTATCAGAGCGCTACTGTCAACGTGAGCGAGTATTTGCTTTAGGATTATCGTCTAATGGCATCAAAACAGTTTGCCCGCAATGAAGTGTTAGGTCTACTTTTCGCTGACCCTTATTCTGAAGGGGAATATCTGCCTTCAGAAGATGACGGTGATCCGTTTAGTGACGACGCTTCAGATGCGTCCCTGCCGAGCAATGGCGCAGCTGGACAAAGTGAGAGTTTAGCCCTACACCAAGCACAAACGTTGAATCATTTGCCCAATGTTTCACGGGGTCAGAGTGGTCATCGGGAAGCTAGCAGGCATGTTAGTGGTGTGGGGAACGAGGCTGGAGATTATGTGGGGACCCAGTCTTTTTACCGCGCTAGCAATGTGGCGCTAGCTGCCTCTCCGCAATCGCGGCGACAGTAACGTGGTGGAGCCTTTGTCTAATGCCACTGGGTATGTTAGACGAGGCCGAAGTGTTCATAGGAGAGTTAGGGGGCAACGTAGAGGCAGGGTGGGGAATGAGAATGAGAGTGAGCCTGGTCCGAGCTGCGTAAATTCGCTCCACTCGGCGCGCGCGCGCGCCAGATCTGGCCACGCTGCCCATGACCGGAGCAGTGGCGATGGGGCAGGGGAGAGCGAGGCAGATCTGGCCGGAGCAGTGGCGATGGGGCAGGGGAGAGCGAGGCAGATCTGGCCGGAGCAGTGGCGATGGGGCAGGGGAGAGCGAGGCAGATCTGGCCGGAGCAGTGGCGGTGTGACACGGGGCAGGGGAGAGCGAGGCAGATCTGGCCGTGCTGCTTGCAGCAGGAGCAGTGGTGGTGTGACTCAGGGCAGGGGAGCTATGATGCATAGTCTATCGCTAAATGATGGGAATGCCGGCTTTGAATACTACTTGAGGAGGAGTACCAAAGTTGGATCACGCCCTTTGATCAGCCAATTGGATATCTGGGGGAAAGAGTGAGCTTTTGAACTAAACAGGTCTTGTCTACTTGTGTTTTGTATCATATGAATAATATGTATGTGCCCCATACATGGAATCAGAGTGCCTACTGTATGTAGTAAATGGAAAATCTCTACAGCAAAAGGCCAGCCTACCGCTACATGCATTCGGTTTGTTTCTGCCATTTATTAGTAATGATTTACACAGTTTGTTTACTACTTACCATTTACCTGAGCATTCAGTATTGTGCAATATAGCATACAGAAGGTGAGGGACATTTTGGGGGGAAAGAAGTGCTGCATTTTATCATTCCAACTTGTGACTTTTCATGAAAATTCTATAATCCAAGATGGCCGCCACCATATGACGTCATAATATGCAAATTAGATGGGAAAATTTAATCCCTACATAAACTTTGGGTCATCCTTAATATTTCTCTAATTTACAGAAAGTCTCTATCTCTTATCACTTTTAAGATATAGCCTTTTGAAATTAAGATGTCAAAATCGAACGTTTTTGGAAAAAACCTCTGGCGCCTAAAGGGTTAAAGACGTGAAGAGAGCGATGGCCCTTGAAGGTTTAGTGTACACTATACCCCCATCCAACTGGTCGTTGAGTAAGGCGGGAGGTATAGGTCCTATCACTGGGATTCTCAACTCGAAATCGTGAAACTTGGTGCTGATCATCCAACCCAAGGGGGTGGATTTTGGGATCAATATGTCTTCTGTGGTGTTGTTATGCACCAATAGGTGGGCTGATCTGGAGCGCAGACTCAGCAAAGGTGTTGCTTCAAGAGATAGTCCTAGTTCAAAGAACAAAGGAGAGGGTTGGAAGAATGCTTGTGAATGGTCAAGACGTTGGCCAGGTTTGACATTCAAGTGTATAGCCACGTTTTTGGTTTTGGCTGGGACAGTCGTGTGACGTTCGTTGATTACCTGGCAAGCTTCTGGGATAGTCTGTCCAGACTTCATGTTCTCAGAATCATGAGTGATGTCCTCCTCTTGGACTCTCATCAGTGACCACAAGATATTATTGATCATGTCCACCTGGGCGTCTAGCCTCGCGAGCACATCGCTGCCGACGTAGACTTGGTGTGGTAGATTAGGAATGACCAAAAAGAGATGAGTTACGTTTCTCTGATTCCACTGCACCTTTAAAGCGCAGACACCCTCCGCAGTCCATGTTGACTGTGGTGCGGGGTCTGAAGGAAAACGGAAAGGTTTTTTCACGAACTGAATCTTTGGGTCTTTCTGTGACAATGACTCATACAACTCTCGACTGATGGCCGATTTGTCAGCCCAAAGGGCCAAGACCACATCATCAACGTTGGAGTCTTCAAGTTTGATGCCGCCTATGATCTGTGGGCAGAACTCGTTTGCCACAGGAGAGTTGCTCAACGAGCATAAGAAAGTGTCTCGCTGAGTCAAGTCTTCTTTTCGAGGCCATGCTAATGTCGAGCAAGTGTCATTGTTTGAATCCGGCACTTCGTCAGCATCCGCTGGTAGTGGTTGGCCAGATATGGCATCAGGTGTCAAGACATCTGTCTCAAGTGTGTAGCATTGAGCTTCTTTGTTTTGGGGAAGATCAATGGGAAGAGGTTTGCGGACCTGTGCCCAAATTTTCAAGCGTTTGAAATCAATCAGTGGCTCAAATCGGTTAATGAGATCTTTACCGATGAGAAGAGGGATTGAATGGAAGGAAGCCACATACACGGGGTGGATGAGGGTCATTGGTCCAATAGTGAAATTAATCACTGCCCTGGTCGTCAATGTGGTACCAGTGGGCGAGTATGGTTGGACCTCAAGCGAGCAGGATTGCAACTTCAAGTTCCTGTTGGATTGGTGAGCCATTGCTCGTAGTTTGTTGAAAAGCCTTGGTGACATTAGGGTCACGTCTGCACCTGTGTCAAGGAGTGCTTCATGTTCAAGCTCATTTTCAAGTGTAGTAGAGAGGTAGAACTTGCGTGCAACCCCCTTTTCTTTAAGGTCACCTAAGAACTGTTGAAAAGGTGGGTCGCCCTGAAAGATTGGCGAGCCTTGATTGGGAGGAGTCTCGTTTGAGTCTAGCTGGACCACTAGGATTGCACTAGAGGCTGGCTTTTCCTGCCTTTGGTCTGATTGTGCAGATATGTTATTTTGGACCGTTGGACTTTGGTCCTGCGGCAGTGCATTTTCCGGCTCGGTGAGACCCGAATACCACTGCTCTTCCACAACCACGTTGGGTTGGCTGGATGAGGTTTCTGGAGGGGAAGGTGCTGGCATTTCAGGGGTTGTCAAGTGAGCAGCCACGGAAAAGAGGTTAGCTTTCTCCTTCTCCTCTTGGCGCATTTGTTCAATCACCCGTTTAATAGCATCCAGGTCTTCCTTGCTCATACCTGATTGATTCCACTTACCACTGGCATTGTTGTTTTTCTTTGTTCCTTCCTCATGGGAAGGGCTTCTGTGTTGTTCATCCCTGGAACTGTAATTTCGAAACTCACGCCTGCCGCGTTCATTATCATTATAAGTTCGGCGGCCTTTCCATTGGTTAGGGGGGCGTCGAGTTCGATTGGAGTCAGAGAAGCGACGGTTCGCCCCAAAACTTGGTTGGTTCTGCTTTTTATCATACCGAGGTTTCTGTGAATTGTTACGACCTGAATCGGAGGGAGATTTTCTTTGCCCTGTTGGAGGTTGGTAAGGTTTAGAAGGGGGAGTATCGGGCTCGCATGGTTTGACACCTGGAGCTCCTTCCAACTCCAGAGGTGGTGGCTTTGTAGAAACGCTCAAGATATTTGTTTCAACGGATTTACCCAGTGTTTGTCTTTGTTTAGCAAAGCCCTTTGTAGCCAGTTCACGTAGTTGTTGGCTAGTGAGGGTTTCTGGGCATGCCATGACACCAAGGTGATGGCTAGTAGTGGGATGGAGATTTTGTACGAACAGTGACTTAAAGTGTAGTTCTTCCTCCATCTCGGTTTCGTTTTTGGACCCGAAATAGGCATCATGCAGCCTTTCGTAGTACTCTTGAGGGGATTCTTGTCTTCCCTGTTTGACAGCTAAAGCGGCGGTTAGACCTGTCTTTGGTGTGTAGCTTTTGAATTCATCTCTCAGTGCTCTGCTGAGGGCTTCATAGTTCCCTGTTATTTGGCGAGGTTGTCGCTCAATGAATTTGATGACTCTCTGATTAGAGGTTACTCTAATCAGGTAAATTTTGTCCTCAACTGTAACGTTTGGGAATCTTCTCAAGTAGAACTCTATATCTTTTAGGTAAGAGTCGGTGTCGTGCGTACCACCAGGCTTGGGGTCGAAACGGGTTATGTTTCGAGCCATTTTATCTAGGTCCCTGTCGGAGGGGCCTCGCGAATAGTGCGCGCTGGAGGGAGGCGGAGGCTGAAAAGAGGAAAACCCTTTTGTTTGGTCACTGCCCTGGTCAGTCCGACTGCGGACAGCGGGATCTATGGGTGACGCAGCTCTTTGAGGGGACATGCTCGATTGGGCGTTCCTATGGAATCTGCTGCTCTCCTTCTTTTCCTCACGAAAACTTGCACTCTGAGGTGCTATTGGGAGTGAACTGTACTCAAAAGAATGTTCTAATTCCCTTTTTACGTCCTCTAGCTCTTTGTCTTTCTTTGTTTGTTCAAGGTGGGAGTGGTCAATTTGTTCCCTGGCCTCTTTTAGTGCTTGTTGTGTGTCTTGGAGACATTTCCTGTCAGCTTCTCTAGCCCTGTCCCAGACCTTGAGCTTAAGTTCTAGATCCCTAACTTTGTTTGTTGCTTCTTCAAGCTCTTCTTCAGTGTCTTTGAAACTTTTAGTCGTTTCTCTGATTTGATATTCTGCTTTGTCCAACTCTAGTCCTTGGGCTTGAAGGATTTGTTTTAGCTCTGCCTTGTTTGTTTGTAGCTCAGTTCGTGCTTCCTCAAGGGTTTCAACTTGAGACTCAACTTCTCTAATGCGGCCTTCTGCTTGACTTAAGGACTTCCCTGTCTCAGTTAAGGATTTCTTTGTCTCCTCATGTTGCTCTTTAAGGGTTTTATATTTGCTTTTCCTGTTTCCTATTTCAGCTAAAGCGGTCTCTAGCAATTGGTCTCGTTGTTTTTGTTGTGCAGACATCACAATAAGCATTCTCCCTAACATTTTCTCTCTGTCTTTTCCTGTCAGTTTTTTAGTTAGGACCTCGCATGTAAGCGCAGCCATTATTCCAGGTAGTTCACTAGGTTCAGTCTCCTGGATCTCATCGACATAGCCTGGTAGCAGGTCTGTGGTGAGGTCTGTTATTGCCGAATCTAGATTGCCTAAGGGATTCTCGAAGTCGAGGGTGTCAGACTCCCCATTCCCTGCCATTGTTTTAGTTGAGTTTTTCTTTTATTTATTAATTTATTTAATTTGACTTCTAGATTTCTAAATTGTTTTCAATTAGAGGTAGTTTTATTCTGGTTAATCAATGCTTGGATTTTAGAGAGCCTTACAATTAATGCTTTAACAACAAAGGCTAAGGTTATTTAACCTGAATGTAACACTACTTGGTTGTGTTTTTAACAACTCAACTCTTTAGTTTGCGCACATGTAGCTTCTATCAAAGTTTAATTCCAAATACTGGAGAAAAGGGAAAAAAAATTATTATTATTTTTTTTTAATAAAAAAAATTCAAATTAATTTTGGATTAAAGTTGCTTAATGCGTAATTTACAACTTAACTATTTATTCTGCTTATGTAATGACCCACATCAACTCATTGTAGTATTCCAGATCTTGAATACAGTTCTGAAAATTGAGGTGTGGGATTTCAGCTTTTTAAAGCTGAAAGACAAAATCCAATTAACCAATTTAGTCTGCAAAGCCTATTTAAATGGCTTTGCTGTTAACACAATCAGCCACCAGGGGTATTTTGTTACAAATTAAATTTTACAAGAGTCAGACAGCAGATGGAGCTATTTCAAAGATAGAACCCTTTAACGGATTGTCCACCAGATGGAGATGTCACAAAATGTTAAAACTTTAATTGAGTCGGCCTACAGAGGTCGCTATTACAAATTTAGGAGCTTTAATAAAGTTGAGCAACAGAGGGAGCCATTGCAAATTTTAAATCTTAATAAAGTTGAGCAGCAGAGGGCGCCAGTACAAATTTTGAAGCTTTAATCAAGTTGAGCAGCAGAGGGCGCTAGTACAAATTTTGAAGCTTTAATCAAATTGAGCAGCAGAGGGCGCTAGTACAAATTTTGAAGCTTTAATCAAATTGAGCAGCAGAGGGCGCTAGTACGAATTTTGAAGCTTTAATCAGGTTGAGCAGCAGAGGGCGCTAGTACGAATTTTGAAGCTTTACTAAAATTGAGCGGCAGGGGGCGCTGTTACAAATTGTAATAGAGGAGGTCGAGAGGAGGATCTGTTAGCTCCGCCCACCGATGTACCCCCCTGTTTTAGTGGAGATTGACTCAGTGGTGATTCGGGCTTGAAGGACTCACTTCTAAGCTGTGGAAGTTGCAGCAGTTGAGTTCACGTTTCACACACAGCAAATTATGGGCACGGTGGCCAACAGTGATTTCTTCTCACAAACAGTTTTTTTCAGCACTTCAGAAAATATTCAACCAGCAACCAACATTGCATTCATTTACTTGGGTTTTCACAATTTGAGCTGATAGAGGTTTTCTATCCTCAATTACACAGCCAAATGCTCTCCTTTAAGGGATCGTTGCCACAGCAACCAGTTTCGGTACTACGCGGGTCGGACCTTTAAACCTCTCACTGTCTCCACAGCTGTTTTCTGTTTTAGGTAGCTAGTCTAAATCAGAACACACGAGGGTCTGAGCAAGTTACACATATCTTTTGGAACATCGCAGAAGATATTAACTTTCGCTCAGGATGAATCTCTTATGAGCTGGCGCAGCGCAGCCTCCTAAGGTTTCACCTACAATCGATTGATTTCTTTAAGTGTGCGGCGACACTTTATGCATGCAGTAAATTAAATCACAGATCTGGTTCAACGCAGACTCTGTATAACATTAACGCGCAGCGGCGTTGACAACTTTTAACTCACAGATCTGATTACAACATTAATTCCAACATACGGCGATGTTGGAGAGCTCTTTATCACTCACGGATCTGGTTACAACTCAGCATCCGTGTATATTAATTTCATATCAAGCAGCGCAATCACAGCTCAGCGGATTTTATGCTCACACACAATTTAAGGTATATATGCAGTCAAGGATATAACGTTAAGTATCACACTAATCACTCGGTGGACAGCCAAACAACACTAACAGCTCGGGTTTTGCTGATTAAAACCGATGTTTGTCTGTACACGTCAATTTAATGTAGAGAACTGTGTTTCTAGGTGGCCTCACGCGGACGGCACCATTAATATGTAGGATACACTACTAAATAAAACGTAATTAATCACTAGGAATTAAGTTACACACTCGTAAATGGGGCACCACCTCCGTTGTCTGATTTATTCGAATAACCCGGAGGTAATTACTCGAATCTGAACTGGACAAGTTTGGCTTGTGACAGTTATGATCAATTTAAATTGACGTATTCAATTTCATATTTCATAATTCATTAATTCAATCTCATAGATATCTAAAGTAGTAGTTCTTTTACACAGTTTCATCAGTTTTCCACATTAAAATGAACATCCACAGACAACGACAGACGGTTAAATATGTTTATTTTCTAACTAAATCAGAGTGAACAATATGCAATAATAATGTGAACCCAGATAATGACAATGAGTAATGCGGAGACTATTGTGAGTGAAATAGGCAGGTTATGTGGATGGCGGATGGTGAAATTACGGGTCGGGTTTTGAGCTTTCAAATCTCACGAGTAGAAAAGCTAACGAGAGTAATTTTAAGCTAATTAGACCCTATCGTAACTTCTATTAAATTCAAAAGTCAGACTTATATGGACACCAACTCGTGTTCATGGGTGTTTCTCCGGCTGTGTGCCAGATTAGCCTACTTTGTGATGGAGAGTAGCGAGCCCGGCCTGGTGTCCTCGGATGCCCTTTGCCCGGTTGCGGTCTGCAGAACCGGCTTGCTGGCCCGAGGAAGGTCTGGACTGGTCCGGTACTCGGCTGAAGAACTCTCGGTCCAATGCCCAGCGGGGTGTTCGCTTGAGGGCGCTGGAGGCAGGACCAGAATAGGCTTGGCAAAGTCTGTCTTTCGTTGGAAGCCTGGTTGCGGCTTCTGCAGTTGTTAATTACTGCAATGTCTGCAACGATGATGATCTTCTTCGTTGGTGGTGATGATTGTTGAAGCTCTGACTTTTGATACTAACTCAACTCCTGGACTAAACAACTGGAGGATGAAACGCTGGCCTGGCGGATCTTCCGTGGTTATTTAATACAATGAATTAAATTAGATTCACTGTCTTTGAATGAACGGTGACGCTTAACGATTATCAAAATAAAATCAAACAGGACTATACTTCGTTCGGTTTGAGTTTCAAAATAAAGTACTCAACGAAGTGGAGCAAAACCGCAAATTAAGAACTAATCAAAAATCAACAGTTACTTGATTTTGCAGAGATCGCTATCTCGCAACGTGCGAATATAGGCAAAAATAGAAAAATAGCAAAGACTAAGGATTTGCGCGAAAATAAAACAAGAGAGTTTTAAACAGGATAACAAAAGTACAAAAGGAAAATTTTTCAAGAGAAGAGTAACAAGAGAGAGAACAACTCGTGTTCCCTCTTTTTGTACGGTTTCGGCAGGCGGAGTCAGCAGGCGTGGTATCAGCGTTCACACCTCCGATAATATTAAAGTCTAAAACAAGACTTTAGTTAACTAAAGATTAACCTATATATTTCTACTTGTTTTAAGATTGTTTTCACCTTTCCCAGAATTTCACCATGGCTCAATACATGTATCATATTCGTGATAAAAACGGGACAGAGTTGAACTCACTTAAAACAGAAACAGATAACGTGATTAAAAATAAAGAAGGATGACACACTTGAATACACTGTGGACTCATGGCTTATCATGCCTAGTCCTACTTAAACACGGGTTAACACTTGTCCGAAACATTTATTGATTCGATCGGACACTTTCTAATAAAGATTAATATATAAAATCCTCTTTCACCTGTATCCGGACTTACCAAAAGGAGGCGCTGTGGCTCCACCAAACATTAGGCACATTTAACAGGAATTTTAGATCTTAGCTTTCCAATATCGTACAGACACGTGAGAAATATCAACTTCAATCATTTCCTTTAATGTTCCTGGATATGTTAAAATGAGAATGATTAAATTCTGGCCTAATGGTTATTTTGGAAAATGCAGAAACAAAGTGTTAGAGGGGATTCACAGACACATGAATGGAATGTCGCACTCCTGCAAAAACAGTCGTAAACAACAACTTGACACGAAGGGAGGAAAACAGATAAGGTTAACTTTATGGTCTCTCCCTGGAGAGTGTAAGTTAATCCACAGCATATGGACTCAGTGTCTTTGGCTAATTTACAATTGCAAAGATTAGTCCATATCACATCTATCTGTGGCGCCATCGTCTGTTCCCTTTGAAGCTCGTGAGATGGGTTCCTGAGGGAGGGGGGCCTGTAAAGGAAGAGGGTTGTTTTCGACTCAGACAGAGGGGGAGGAAGAGACAGGTATCCTTGAAAATGTTAATTTACACGGGGAAGCATCTCCTGTGAAGCTTCCATTCTGACGGTTTTACTGCAATCCAACCATCTCCTCTCCAAGCCTGGGGAGGAGGGGTACAGCGAAGCCAGCAAAGAAAACAGTCAAATTGGGCAAGGGTGATTAATGAAAGTAACAGGCTTGCTCTGGAATCCAAAGTTGGGGCAGGCTCTCCTACAAATTATACACTCGTAAAAGGGGCACCACCTCCGTTGTTTGATCTGTTTGAATAATCCGGAGGAAATTACTCAAATGTGGACTAAACAGTCCTAATCAATTTAAATTGACATATTCAATTTCATATTTCATAATTCATAATTCAGTTCAATCTCATGTTCTAAACAGTAAGTTCTTTTCACAGTCCCATGGTTCTCCACCTTTAAATTAAACTTGCACAGACAACGACATACAATTATATATGTTTATTAACTAATAGTTCAGGGTAAATAAATGAAATGGTAATTTGGACAAACAATAATAGAAAATAGAAAATAGAAAATGTGACTAATGTGCAGATGGTGAAATTGCGGGTCGGATGAAAGTCTTTAAATATTACAAGAGTAATTTTTACTAACGAGACCCTAACGAATTTCTTTTAAGATCAAAAGATAGAAATCAGGAGGTAGAAATCATAACCTAAGACACCAACTCATATCTCACGTGTGTGAATTCATCTGTATGGAGATGTTCAGTCTGGGAGTCAGGACGTCCGGGCCTTGGTCTCCTCGGGTGCTCTTTGCTCGACTGCGTCTGCAGGGTCGGTCCAGTAACCCGAGGGAAGTTGTGGCTCGTCCGGTACTCAGCTGATGACACTCTTGGTCCACGGCCCAGCGGGATGTCCGCTTGAGAGCGTTGGGGGTCAAAGCCGGTCTGGCTTGGCAACAATGTCTCTTTCGTTGGAAACCTTTTTCACGTTTTCTGAAGCAGTCAGTTTCTGCAACGTCTTAATAAAGATCTTCTTAGTTTCTTTGAGTGGTGATTCTTAAAGTCGGATTTGTAACTAAGTCAACTGGCTTGACTGAGAAAAACTGGAAGATGAACGCTGGTCTGGCGGACCTTCTCTGTAGCGTTACTCAGTAGAGGATGAATTAAATTGAATTCAGTTCCTCTGAATCAGGCGGTGATATTTAACGATATATATTAAACAAAATCAAAAACAAACAGAACTTCGTTCTGCTAGAGTTTAAAAAGTAAAAATACTTAAACAATTGAGAAAAGAGAAGAGGACAGGAAAGAGAGAAGAGTGTTGGCAGGAAGAGGGTTCAGAGTGAGAGTAAGAAGAGAGAGAAGAGAGCATGTCTCTGTATTTTATTAGGCTCCCTGGAGGGGCGGAGTGTTGGGTTCACGCCTTAGACCATATTGTAGCCTAAGTCTTAACTAACAAAACTTAATTTAAAGAAACTATAGTTTTAATGTTTCAAGATTGTGTTTCACCTTTCCCAGAATTTCACCATGGCTTAATATGTGGATTATGCCTACGTGAAATAACATGGCAGGGACAAAATAATTTAAAGTTTAAGAAAGAGATATCGTGATTAAAATAAAACACTTGAATATGCAGTAGAACAGAGGACGAATACATATCTTTCCTGTTCAACATCAATACTTATTAACACAAACATGTTTAGAAACATTTAGTGGAAAATAAGAAGTCTTTAACAAAAAGGTCTCCTTGAAGTCTGATCCATCCAAGTCTCACCCTGTACCAGACACAGAACACAGAACAGCATGTCGTAAACAAGGCTTGACAAGGGGGGTAAGGACGAAACAGATCATCTGTCCTGTTGGAATTCTGAAAGTGGATTCCTGAGAGGATGGAGGGTGTCTGTCTGAAAATGGGGTACCTAGTGGTGTTAGTTCACCATCAGTTCATCATCGTAAATAACTTAAGAAAGTGTTTGTCTTGAAGGTTTTATTGCAAGAACAACATCGTCCTGCTCTTAGCCAGATGTAGGGATCAGACTGCGAGGCGCCTGTCCTGAAAACAGTCTGCTTAGGAATGAAAGGGGTGATTAGTAATTAGACATTAGATGTTTGTCAAATCAAGAGACGCATGGGCTCCTACACAATCCAGAGCTGTGTCTCAATATCGCAGTAAACAATGTTGTGATGAAACTAGGGTCATCCTCATTGGGTGCATATACATTTATGAGGGATACTTGTATACCGTCAACTAGTCCATTAACCAAGATATATCTCCCCTCAGTATCTCTTTGTAGCAATGTTTGTGTGAAATTTATTTGTCTGTGCACAAGAATGGATACTCCCCTCCTTCTACCTGATCGGTGTGAGGAGTAGTATATTTTGTCTGCCCAGGATCTCTTTAGCTTTTCATGTTCCCCGTCAGATAAATGGGTTTCCTGTAAGAATGCTATTTGACAGTTAAGACGTTTCAGCTGGTTCAAAATTTTTTTTCTCTTAATAGGGCTATGAAGACCCCTAACATTATAGCTTATAATGTTTAGAGTGTCCATTATCTACAAATTACAGTCTATATCTTAACTCCTTATAATGCAGTCTGGGAAAGTTAGATGGCAAGCGGAAACGATCAACCCATGCCCCGACCTGTAAGGCTCTGGCTTTGGCAACGCTGGAAGTGTAGTCAGGAAATATGGCGATGCGGCTCCCGTTGTAGTAGTCTGGTAGGAAGGGGGGGGGGGTAACCTGCACCCGAAAGATATGTTTTTTTAACCTAGCTTTTTGTAATCCTTAAGGTGTCTAGTAAAGGAATTTTGATGTTCCCCGCGCATATTATTGTCCCATATATGATTTTTTATACCATCTTTTGTGTCCGTGCTTGATTTTCGGACGTGAAAAATTAAAACTTTAAATCTACATAGAATCTGAACAATACATTCTACAGACACAATCCACCCCATTTTCTCTTCGTCTTTGCATGAGGAATTGATAGATATGATGATTGTCATGATTTGATGATGTTTGGTGCATAAAAACTCAAATAAACACCAAAAAATGCAAAAAATCGGTGACATTGGATCACTGGAACTCCTCCCCTATGGACCCTATTGATATATTTTTTATAACTTTTGTATTTTTACAATCTTTAAGATGTCTACTAAACAAATGTTGATGATCCCCACCTGAAATATTGTCACATGTATGTCTTTTCTGGCTATATTGGTTGCCACCCTGGATTTCCAACAAAGCAGATCCATTATGCTTATAGGGTTCCATTCCTTGCAATATTTGTTAATGTTGCTATGGAAATGAACATAAGCTGTTAACTGATTTTAACAAGCTCCGTACTTTCTGAAAGTTACATTTATTACTTAAAATATATTGTGATCTCTTGAGAAGTACAGCCTGTAAGTTTACCTTTAATAGCTCTTAATAGACTGATCAGTGGCGTGCACAGACCTTTTGAAGGGCAGGGACGAAAAGAAAAAAAGGGGCACATACAGTGCGTTCTCGCCACTGAAGAGGGCGTTCTCGAGGGCACTTTAGACATGTTTATATGTTGTACAAATGGCACATTATATAGACTAACTAGACAGACTACTCAAATTAGTTTGTAGTTAGGATCAGCATCCACGAGAACAGTGTGGATTCAACGCTGGACTGTGAAGAACACACAGAGACATGAATGTATGAACGAAATAAAACCCCGGGGGGTCTGGGGGTCCTCCCCAGAACTTTTTCAATTAAGTCGATGCCATTTCCTGTATTCTAGTTAGGGGTGTCACGATTCTCCAAATCCTCGATTCGATTACATTTTCGATTCTAAGGTCACGGTTCGACCAAATACGCGTGCTAAGGTGCCCTCTTGGGAGCCAAACGTGCGCTAAAGTGCCCTCTTTGGAGCCAAAACGTGCGCTAAAGTGCCCTCTTGGGTGGCAAAAACGCGTGCTAAGGTGCCCTCTTGGGAGCCAAAACGCGTGCTAAGGTGCCCTCTTGGGAGCCAAAACGCGTGCTAAGGTGCCTTCTTTGGAGCCAAAACGCGTGCTAAAGTACCCTCTTGGGAGCCAAAACGTGCGCTAAAGTGCCCTCTTGGGTGGAAAAAACGTGTGCTAACCCTGTAAGACCCACTTGTTGTAAAATTACAACGTTACCTTTAGCCATCCTAAAAAACAATCTGTTATATTTTATCTTATTTTTTACCACATTTACATAGTCATTGGGTCCTATTGTTCAGTCTCACAATGCTATTGGATAGTAAATTTGTTTAGAAGTCCCGCCCTTATGGCCATGAACTCACACAACCTCTCAAGGTTTCCTTCGAACAACATCTCTTTATTTCATTGGACTGGATTCATCAGATTCACGTAAGAAAAATGTCTTTTATATTTTTTTTTGTTGTTATTACAATGTCTAGAACATGTACATATGAAGTTATTGTGGAATAGATTCATCAAATTTCATTTAGAGCTTGTTATATATTTGTTGTAATTTTACAACATTGGGTGAGTGTGGTAGCCAAAATAGCAGGCTTGTTGCAGTGGGCACAGACAGGTTGTGTTCCCTCCACTACACCACTGAGTGTTTTCTTTATACATGGACAGTATACATACTACCTGTGTGTTGTGTTGTGGTCAAATTTGACTGATTTAAAAGTTTTATCTCTAAAAAATGTAGTTAATTTGATCAGTCTGACCTAAAATTCCATGACTTTGTCCACAAAGCGGATCAACAGACAATTCAGTTCTGGGAAAGATGAAAATGTTCCTGAATGTGGGGTGTGGATGTAAGTGGGGGTATACATGTTTTCCTTTTAGTATGATAATTAGAGAGCTTAACAAGCAGTATTGTCATGTCAAGGCAGTATTGTGTGACTCTATAGCTGGTGATTGGGATGCATAGTTCCTTTAGCATGATAAGTAGAGGGCATAACAAGCTGGCAAGGCAGTATTGTGTGACTAAATGGCTAATGATTGAGATGCATATTTCATTTAGCATGATAAGTTGAGAGCATAGGCTAAGCCATCTAAATTTACATTTAGGGTGAGAACTGGAATCTCTGGCATGATGTGTGACTTCGATGTCTAACAAGGCAGTGTCAACAGAATACGAGCCAAATCTGAACTTGGGTTGTCAGGTGATGTGATGAAGCTTGCTTCCACACTTCCAGAAGGTCAGAACTACAATTTTTTTGCAGACAACTACTTCTACTGTGTTCCATTATTAGTGAAGCTCCTTGATCAGGGAATTCAATATGTGGGAACAGCTGAGCAGGTGCGCCCACCCAACTGTAACCTTGAAGATGAGAGGAGCTTGAAGAAAAAAGGGAGAAGAAGCTATGACGTCAGAGTTGAGGGGAATCATAACATCTATGCTGTCAAATGGTATGACAACAAGGCCGTCACACTAGTGTCATCCTTTGTTGGACCTGAACCTGTGCACCTGATTCAATGCTGGGACAAAGCCACCAGAGCCTACACTGAAGTTGAGAAGCCTAAATATAAGTTCCCCATCAAATTTGTCGCTGGTACATCTTCTGGTCTTTTTAGGACTTTCACTACCAATGAAAGTCAGTCATCAAACGAAAAAAGAATGAAGAAGTTGCTAGAAAAAGTTAGATTTTTATCCTGTGTAATTTTTTTAAAAATTAATAACTTCATAAAAATATGACTAATGTGTGATTATTATTAAGGTTATATACCTTTATGGGGCTAAGTAAGCAATCAACCCTATAAAATTAACCCTTAGTTGTTCTGAATAGTTGTTCAGACAACGTGAGTACAACAAAATTCTGCTCCCACCTAAGCCCAATGTTGCAATATTACAACATTTCTCTAAAAACTTACATAAACATTTATTTTTAAAAAAACTCTTTAATTTCTGCATCAGAGGCCTCCTACAACAACATCTGAAAGGTTAAAAAATTTTTTTTTTAGGTTTTTCTATATTTGGGTCTTACAGGGCTAAGGTGCCCTCTTGGGAGCCAAAACGCGTGCTAAAGTACCCTCTTGGTTGGGAAAACACACTAAACTGCCCTCTAGGGTGGAAAAAACACACTAAACTACCCTCTTGGCTGGTTAAAACATGATAAAGTGCCCTCTTGGCAGCCAAAATGCGTGCTAAAGTGCCATCTTGGTTGACAAAACACACTAAACTGCTCTCTTGGGAGCCAAAATGTGTACTAAAGTGCCCTCTTGGTTGGAAAAAACGTGTGCTTAAGTGCCCTTCTGGTTGATAAAACAAAACTGCTCTCTTGGGTGAAGAAAACACACTAAACTCTAGAAGACTATTAAGACCAAAAAATACTATGAAACATTGCTGTTGCTATGACTTTTATGTTGGGCACTTTTTTGATCTATATTGAACCAGAACTATATCTCACAGAACCAGTTTGGATTATCTGGTGCTAATATGGTGTTAAAATGCACTAGAATTAAGGGTGACGTTAAAGGCGATTTTAAATCGGAATCGTCCGAAATTAAGTCACAATCTTGAACTTCGAATTAAAAAAAGGAATCGTCGATGCTGTCACATCAAGTCGGCTTGTCAGACGGGAAAAAAAACACACGTATTGAAGTGCTGCGAGTCAACCTCCTCTAACTTTGCTACTAGCTAAGCCAGTAGCTGTTAGCTACAGCCAGTCAAGCGATAGCATGGTGTTACACCATTCCTGTTCGGCTCCCGGACCGTGGTCGGGAAGCACAGGGGAGATTATTTCCTCCAGGGCCGAAGTTTCTGTTTCCCTTCGTGGTGAACCCCCTTTCACGTGTTAAGCTGGTCGGGAAATAAGACCAGGGAGCTTTGCTGTATCTGGAGGAGCCGTCGCCTTTATTCACAGCCAAACTGCAGCCTATATTGTACACTTTATTGCTGTCGCTACTACTGCGACTCCTTTCTCTTCTCCTTCCTTTATCATTCATTCACTGTCCGCACGTACACACGCTCCCTCACTCTCGCTCGCCCACTCACACCTTACGCATTTTACACATACACCTGATGCACCGCACTGTTCCTGAAAGGGGCTACACCATTCTTACAACAATTATCTGTGTGGTAAATGTTCAACTGTATGGAAATAGTTTGTTAAGACACTTAATTGTTCAGAGAAGACTATGGACATGGCTGTTTTATTTTTTTGTTTGTTTTGTTGTGAACTTGAATGTCATCTTCTGTGAAGGAGACTGCAGTTACAAAAGAAACTAGATGGCAGATTATTTTGTTTAAATTTCCAATTGACTGAAGATATAAGTTATTGTTACATTATATTATTAATAAATGTTTTAAATTTCACAATGTAGTGTGGTTCATTGCGAACAAAGGTCAGATATTATATTGCATAAAAGTCTAGTCTAAAATGGCATAGCAACCTATGCTTTAAAAAAATCCATGTAAAAATCGAGAATCGAATCGAACCGTGACCTTAGAATCGAAAATGTAATCGAATCGAGGATTTGGAGAATCGTGACACCCCTAACTAGAATACAGGAAATGGCATCGACTTAATTGAAAAAGTTCTGGGGGGAGGACCCCCAGACCCCCCCAGGGTTTTATTTCGTTCATACATTCATGTCTCTGTGTGTTCCTCATAGTCCAGTGTTGAATCCACACTGTTCTCGTGGATGCTGATCCTAACTACAACCTAATTTGAGTAGTCTGTCTAGTTAGTCTATATAATGTGCCATTTGTATAACATATAAACATGTCTAAAGTGCCCTCAAGAACGCCCTCTTCAGTGGCGAGAACGCGCTGTATGTGCCCCTTTTTTTCTTTTCGTCCCTGCCCTTCAAAAGGTCTGTGCATGCCACTGATCAGTCTATTAAGAGCTATTAAAGGTAAACTTACAGGCTATACTTCTCAAGAGATCACAATATATTTTAAGTAATAAATGTAACTTTCAGAAAGTACGGAGCTTGTTAAAATCAGTTAACAGCTTATGTTCGTTTCCATAGCAACATTAACAAATATTGCAAGGAATGGAACCCTATAAGCATAATGGATCTGCTTTTTTGGAAATCCAGGGTGGCAACCAATATAGCCAGAAAAGACATACATGTGACAATATTTCAGGTGGGGATCATCAACATTTGTTTAGTAGACATCTTAAAGATTGTAAAAATGCAAAAGTTATAAAAAATATATCAATAGGGTCCATAGGGGAGGAGTTCCAGTGATCCAATGTCACCGATTTTTTGCATTTTTTGGTGTTTATTTGAGTTTTTATGCACCAAACATCATCAAATCATGACAATCATCATATCTATCAATTCCTCATGCAAAGACGAAGAGAAAATGGGGTGGATTGTGTCTGTAGGATGTATTGTTCAGATTCTATGTAGATTTAAAGTTTTCATTTTTCACATCCGAAAATCAAGCACGGACACAAAAGATGGTATAAAAAATCATATATGGGACAATAATATGCGCGGGGAACATCAAAATTCCTTTACTAGACACCTTAAGGATTACAAAAAGCTAGGTTAAAAAAATATATCTTTCGGGTGCAGGTGACCCCCCCCTTCCTACCCTACTATAGGTGAGAGGTGCTCTGTCTCGGGCTCTCCTCAGGATCTCTGCAGCATCTCCCTCATTGTGTAATTTTGCAATTATCTCCCTGGGCCAGTCTCCTGTGTTTCTGGGAGTGAGAGTGCGATGCGAGCGGTCTATTTTTATGTCACGGTCCATATGGAGGACTTCTTTGATAACTTTGGCCACCGCTGTGTTGGAGCTGGAGTCTGGCCGTTCCTCAATACCAACGATGCGGATGTTACCCCATCTCATTCTCCCCTCCATGTCCTTGCATCGTTCTTTTAAAGTTGTCATTTGGCTTTGAAGGCTGCTTACCGTAGTCTGTAACGCAGCCACTTCGTCAGACCATGTTGACAATCCACCTTTTACATCGCAAATATCCGCCTTCATGTTGTCAACTTCTGACCTGATTGCGTCGAAATCCTCCGCCAGTGCATTTTTAAGTTCCTCCCTTATGACTGTGGAAATTTCTCCCCTCAGGGAAGACAAAATATCTGCCTTCACTTCTTCAGCGGCCATGCCTGGGCTTTCACTGCGTGTGGGTGAGGGCTGAACTTGGCTGTCGGGAGTACGCTACCTCGTGTTTCTTGCAGGCCGTGAAGCACCAGCGCTACTGCCGTATTTGTATTTTTGGAGCTTTTCTGCCATATAGAGCCGGTTCTGCCACGGGCCTCGGGTTATGGTGTCCTTTGTGAACTTTAAGGCTGGTCTTGTGCCAAAAATAGCTGTTTTTAAAGAAAATAGAATAAATCCTGCAGGAGCTCTGAAAAAGACGTCCTACTCCATACCTTGCTCACTAGCGCCCCCCAATGTGGTGGTTTTTGAAGCTGTGACTCCCGCCTCATTCCACTCTTTCTGGATCTCTGCCAGATTCTTGAATCTTCTCTGTTTGATTATCCGCTGAAGCCCACGGTCATCTCTTTTGCTGGTGCATTTTCTCCTGCCACATTTTGCCCTTCCACTAGACTTTCCATTGATATGCTTGGACACAGCACTCTGTGAACAGCCAGCCTCCTTAGCTATGAACTCTTCACGCCCTGTTGATATTTTTTGAATGTTTTAAACTAGAGATCGAGTGAGTGGCGATAGGGCCTTTTACAAACTATTGCTGGTCAGACCACACGCCCCAGCGCAAGCACTTTGCTCTTCTACATCAACAGGCCGGCTAGTACCCCTATCGCTGAGAGCAAACAAAGCCCGCTCGGCGAAGTCATGACTCTGTGTTGGCACCTCAGAGGTAGAACAAACTCCCGACCAATGTCAAGACAGTGGAATCACTCCCAATCTTCCACAAAAGACTCAAGACTCATTTGTATAGGCTTCACTTCGACCCTGCATAGCATTAGGGTTAGGGTAGGGGAGGGTTAGAGCTAACCCTCCCCTACCCTAACCCTACCCTAAAGGCCGGCACACACCAGCTAAAACGTCAGACATCTGAAGCGTTTGGAGAGAGTCGGACGAGTTTGGGAGCTACTCTGTTCGGTGTGTTCAGCTGTGTCGGAGGCGCGCAGAAGGATAAGGAAGTCGGATAAGGAAGTCGGATAAGGAAGTCGGCCTTGGGCAGTGTGTGGGGGCCTTAACCCTCGCAACAACTTTCTTCTTACAGCTCCTGCAGATAGGGCTGCCATCCTAGACCAGCTGTCCCTGAGCTTTCTTATAATAACCAAAATACGCCCAGACTTCAGATTTGGTTCTCTTTGAAGGCGGAAAAATGCCTTGAGGGCCGCTACTGTTACGTCCTCCCTCCACCATGTCTTCTTCACTATATAACAAGCGCATGTTGTACACTCCGCCTGCGTACGGAGACTTGGATAAAGTATCTTGTGAGTTTTCTACACCGTGGTTATCGACCGCGGCGGTTACCATAGTAATTAAATCTTAAATGGTAACCTAATTCTATTTTACTATGGTTTACTGTGACACTGGTAACCGTTACACCCCTACCGAAAATCAGTCCCGGTCTGGGGCTGCTTTCCTGCTTCAAGAACTGGACGATTTGCCGTAATTGATGGAACAATGAATTCTGCTAGTTATTAGGTTTAGGGGGCAATTACTTTTTCACATAGGGCCAGGATGGTTTGGATAACTTTTTTCCTTTTAATAAATTGAATCATAATTTAAAAACTTCATTTTGTATTTTCTTAGGTTATCTTATATTATTATTATTATATCTGATATTAAGATTTGTTTGATGATCTGAAACATGTAAGTGTGACAAAAAAGCAAAAACAAAAGAAATCTGTAAGGGGCAAATACTTTTTCAAAGCACTTTAGATTGCTGGTAGTTGTTTATGCTTTATCTTTGTTAATATTAGAGGTGGTTTAAACTTCTCTTTTATCTGTGATTAAGAGCAGTGTGTTTTGTTCTGTGTTGTTGAGATACAGGTGAATTTATATTAAGTCATTGTGTTTCGGTTTGGGCAGTTTGTCCTTAAAGTAAGGCAATATTTTTGTCACGATACTCAATATACAGTATGAATCGATATTTTGAAAACAGCTCTTTAAATAACTTTATAAATGCTAGGACTGGGATATTAATTAAAATACTTTGTATTATCTTATTATCCTAACATTATGATTTAAAAGGCGCCCCACCAGAGAGCATAATTAAGTGGTGGTCCCCCCAGAGTTGTTTTTGTTTGTGATGTGTTAGAGAAAATGAAAAGAGGTATGTTGTCCTGTTTATTATTTCAAGATTGCATCAAGAGCAATGTGGACCAGGGGCTTATAGAGTGGGTTTGGCACCACCCTACCTCCAACCCCTTACTGAGTCTGCACCCTTCTTTTAACTTGATCTTCATTATGATCTCAACTATACATCTGTAGTTGTTTCATGACTGAATCAAACAATTGTGGGCCAGGGGTATTAAGTGTGGAGGGTCCAATCCCGTACTTCTGCCCTTCTCACTCAGCCAACGCCCTTCTTTGAACTGTGCCTTCATTTTGATGTCAACTAAACACCTGTCAAGTTTCATTACTACATCTTACACGATTATGACACTATCGTATTCACTCATATCTGTCAATCAATAAATCTGTCCTCATACAGACAGACATGTAAACTGCTGTGTTAGTTCCTGTGACTGACAAGGTGAAAACATTAACAGCGGCTGATAATATAGTAGTGTGGTAAGTTTAGAAAAAAAAAACTTTACTGTACAGCAGCCTTTAAAACCAGGTAAAAACTATAGTTATGCCATATCAGGATATGAGGATAACCAAAATCTAAGATGATATAGTCTGTAACAGTAACGATGTAATACTGATTTATTGCCCAGTCCCAATTGTGCTCTTGGCTTTAAGTATCCATGTACTGTGAATCCTGTTGAGATTCAGGAAAGTTAAAAGGTTAAGTCAGTTTACCTGGACTGTTAAGTATACCTGAACTGCATTCTATCATAGTTGTTTGATATTGCTGTCCATGGTGCTGATACAAGTGTCACAATGTCACTGTTTTAGTGATTCTATTTTTCACTAATAACTAAGGTCTTGCACTATTGGTGAATATGAATTGTTAGTTTTAATAGTGAGGCGAGACTAGCATTCTTTGCCAGTCTTGAAAAATAGGGGCCATTATCACAATGAACTCATATAGACTGAACCTAATTTAATAATAGCTGTTAAAAACATTCAGTAAAAATCTGAATATCACTTCAGGTAGGGGTGTGAGTGTAGTTGTTTCTTCTGTACACTGTTTTAAAAGTTATGGCCACAGACTCTCTCCGCCTCCCTACAGTTGTAATTTGTGGATAATTTATTTGCCAACAAAAGGAAAAAAATATGCAGAAAGTTAAAGATAGATTTGATCGCTGGCATATAAATTATTATTATTATGTTTTTTCATTTTAAAGTCATCTGTCCACAGTAATTGTGTAGTCCCTAATTTAATTTTTTTGTCTATAGAATAATATAGTTTTTTAATATAGCTGAAAATGTACACATAAATATAGAACAATAAAATGAATAAATATATGGACACATAATCAAAGCCATCCATACTGTTATAACAAACAATACAACAATAAAAAAACTGTTTTAAGTGTCCTTTATGTGTTGGCTCTCCAGGTCTTTTCAAATCAAACAAATAGTTTATAATATGGGCAAAATGCTGTGTAACCGTTATTTATATTGTATTGATGTAAAAGTACAGAATTCAACAGCTGTTGGCCTAAATTATTACTACATTATACATGTTCGTTGAATTAGCCACAATATTCAAGTCACAATCTTTTGGTCTGTCAGCATTGGTGTTACATGCAGATCATAGAGAAATGTCTCCTTGAAATCCCTTAATATGCAAAACTGTAAACATTTTGCATGAAATGATTTGTTTCAACATATTTCCAACTTTGAAAATATATTTTAGCTTGTAAGAATTCACTCCCCTGTTTTATTATTACATTTTCCTAAAATACATTGTGACCTAGAACATATATCGTGGGTCAAATCCTTTTTTAATTATGAAGTGTGATATGCATTCTTTTCAAAATAATATACTGACTTATCTACCATGTTCTCATGAAAAGAAGATTTTATGCCACTGGGCTTGGGACACAATTCCAGTGAGGTGAAATATGGTTAAATATAACATTTTAATATATTTAAGGGAAGGGCAAGGGATAAGGCAGGCATAAAGTCATTATATTCATTTTGCTCTTTGCAGTCGTAAACAAGCAAATACTTTGTATTTTAATGTAGCATGGGGTGAAAATTCAGTCAGGATGCAACACTAAGCCAACAACATATTTTACAAATGTATTGCTGAATACTTAACATTCTGCATACTCTACAGTGGGCCATGAATACCCTCAGTAAGTTCAGCAGTTCTCCCTTAGGTTGTTATTACACTTTTCTCATATTTTACCACATTTTCAAACACACAGATTGATTTTTGTTCCATTTTAATATTTATCACTGAAAATAATCCTTGAATCATTCACTATTATTAGAGAGCCCTCAGCCTTTACTGGAACGACTGAGTTTCAGTTGACTGCATAAATGGATGAGGGCAGGCCTGATGGTCTGATCTCTGAGTCCATAGATGAGAGAACTCAGACATCTGGGGAGGATGCTTATAAAGACATAAAAAATACTCTTGATGCGTACAATTAGTAATCGTTGTAAGGTTGTTGTGAGTGATATAACAATAGAGTTGTGCATAGTTGACAAGAGACTGAGGCCCAGCTGCACCAGATGCAGAAGCAGTGTGTTACGAGCCTTTTGGGCTGAAGCTTTGTCTGTGGAAGCTAACTTGGCTGCTACCATCACGCCAACATAGGAGGAAGTGATTGCCATACTAGCTAATATGAATACAAAACAAGTGTAGGCTTTGTCATAAAGATCAGACATTGGGCCAAGAATCATAGCCATGTCAGAGCAATAATCTGTCATCACTAGGCTCTGCAGGTCTTCAAATGCAAAATTTAACAGCAAAAGAACTCGAATGAGAATATTAAGTAAACTGAAGGTCCAAACAACACAAATAGCCACCCCTGTGTTTCTGATGGTGATGATGGTAGCATGCCTCAGTGGGTAACACACAGCTACATATCTCTCCAGAGACATCACCACCAGTGTGAGTGGCGAGATTTCATTTGTGAGATTGGTGAGCATGGCAAGGACACCACAGACAGGATACGTCAATCTTATTCTACAAGCTGCAAGTATGTACATTAACTGGCTCAGTGCCAGCAGTACAGTGTCTGCAAAGAGTAGATTATACAGAAGAATGTAACGGGAGGTCTCACAAAACACAGATTTACTCCTCAAGGTGAACAGCATTGTTCCATTAATAAAGAGGAATAGGCAGCATGGCATTCCAATCAGTGTGGATAACAACACTCTTTCCAGTAATCCCTGATACGACTGTTCAGCAGTGATGTTGACATTCTCAGACTGATTAAAGTTCAACATCTTAGAGAAGCATTGAAGACCAAATATGAATATTTAACTGTTAATGTAAATGAAATACAAAGCAATTTCTGTCAAGTTTGTAGTCCTCAAACATTTGAGGACATGTCATCTTTAGAGTTCAGATGCAAAACCTTAAATCATCCATATACATTTTCCCTGTGCAGACACTTAGGCAGTTAGAGTCCCTGCTTTTTTTCATGTAAGCAGAGCTGGTCTGCAGGGTTTACCTGCCCTCACATTTTGTTTATAGCTTCTGTCCTCACACCTACTTCACGTGACCATGTCAGCATGCCATGCCATGTCCATGTGGTTAAAACATTTGTTAATGGGTGATGTAATCTCTCTACTGCCACCTCCTCATTACCCCAATCAAAATTATCTCATCTATGATGCAGCAGCACTTTCCTAACATGAAGCGTTTGTGACCTCACTCCAGTGATCTTTTGAAGATCTGTGTGAGCATGGGAGCCATCTGGTCAGCACAGACTTTCAGACAGGAAGATGACATGCCATCTGGGCATTGTGCTGTTCTGATCTTCTGTATCTCAAAGAGTTGACACACATCATCTTAATATATCCTGAGTGCAGATTGGTTGTCAGTGGCGACTATCGTCTGGGGGGATGGCTTCCTGTAGTTGGTGACAAGAGTTGCCCAAGTATAACTTATTAATAGGAAACACTGTGATGTCCTTCAGTCTCTCCACACTGAAGCCAGGTCGTTGATACTTTTTCAACTTTTCTGTGTAGGTCTTGCCATTCTAGTCATCTTTGTCAGTCTTTCTGGCCAGGAAACTCATTTCTTCTTCTGCTTTAAGCAAACATGCGTAGGGTTTTATTCAAAGATCTTTGCAATCCTATTTTCCTTGATACTCCGATGAATTGTGGTCATTTACATTTACATTTCGGGCATTTAGCAGTTCTTTTTTTCAAAGCGACTTACAGTAATTCATACATATATTTATACACTGATGGCAGTGGCTGACATTCAAGGTGCTGACCAGCACATCAGGAGCAGTTTGGGGTTCAGTATCTTGCCGAGGGAAACTTCGACATGCAGACCAGGGGAATCAAACCAGTGACTTTCCGATAAAAAGATGCTGGCTCTACCACTGAGCCACAGCCGCCCCATGTATGGGAATGATATGATCGTGTCATCACAACCTCCACCAAAAATGGTGTGGTTTGTCCCTCTTTAAAAACCGACATTAATTAAGCTGCACCAGAGCCCTTATTGGAATGGTACAATGAAAAGTATTTTGTATGTAGTGTTACAGAGATCATTTACATTAGCAATGCCATATTGTGAACATAAGAGTTTAAGCAACATTATATGACTATTATACCTTAAAAACAGCTTCAAAATCATTTTGATTGTATGCTGACTTCTATTAGGGAAATTGGTGAAATGTATGTGCATGTCGTAGAAACGCAGACCACGAGGAATGTGTTTGGTCTGCTTGGAAGCATCACATTTTCCAGCTTCTCCTCTGGTGCTTAGCAGCAGTGCTAATAACAGGGATTGCTATGTAGTTTCCCTGAACTGAACTCGTAGGCTGTTGCAGTCCCTCCTGCTGAAGCCTTTCTTCCCTCCTGGAATGTCTCTGGGTGAGAGAGAGCACACAGGCTCCATATCCGAAGAGCAGGGTGCTCCTCAGCATGCAGCCGGGTGGCAAATGCCGGCTTTCCCAAACCAAGTCATTCATGCTGTGTTTGCGTGGTGCCGTGGCCCTCCCTGCGTATACTCGGCCTTTCTGCTCTCTTGAGCCCAGTGACACAGCTGTGAGCCAAAGAGGTTGGTGTATTTAAAGGGGAAAGGTGGAACATCTACTCACTACCACCAGCATGGCAGACATGCCAGCACACATGTGATGCTCACTGCAGCCTAGGCCACAGGTTATGGCGTCGGCTCTGCATAGAGCCTTTATGCAACTGTAAATCAGCTTTTAATATAACACCAGAAGCCAAGCTTGGTGGACGACTTAAAAGTCCCAGATTCTACTGTAGTCCAATCCACTTTAACAACAGCTTTAACTCTATCCTCCAAGATGACAATGCTCGCCTCCATTCTGGAGGTAGTTTCTGAGAAACCTTGCTCTGTGGAGGCGAGCATTGTCATCTTGTAGGATAGAGTTCGGTCCCAGACCGTGGAGATATGGGATTGCCACTGGTTGCAGAATCTCATCGCAATATCTCTCTGCATTTAGATTGCCTCCAATGATGACAAGCCTCGTTTTTCCAGTGAGGGAGGTGCTGCCCCACTCCATCACACTGCCTCCACCAAAAGTTGTTACTCTATCGGTGCAGCAATCAGCATAGCGTTCTCTGCGTCTTCTCCACACTTTGGCCCTATGATCCAACTGCCGTGGGCAGAATCTGGACTCATAACATAACGTTCCTCCACATATTCAGGTTCCAGTGCACGTGTTGCCAACACCAGCAGAAACGGGTCTGACGGTGAAGGGCAGTCATGGTAGGTCTCCTGGCAGCCCTGTGAGACTAGAGATTGGCTGCGTGCAGTCTGTTCCGGATTGTCTGGGCATTGAGCCGTTGGTTATATCGTCCTGCAAACCTTCACTGCAAATCAGGCACCTGACTGTCAACACAGGGATACCAGAACCTCAAAACAAGAGTCAATAGCAACAGCAGAATAAGCTGTTTGGCATCGTCAGAGAAATTCTGGGCGCAACCTACATACTCAGCTCTGCTGCTCATCACACAAATGCATGTTCCTTACAAATGTGGCACCATTTACAAGGGAAATAAACAGACTTTTCAATGGTATAAGAGTTATTGCCAAGAAGCATTGTTACAAGCAAGAAATAATCTACTAAACACAAATTTCCTTACTTTTTGTGCTTAGCTTAGATACATACATGGGTTAATAAACATTACTATTAGCCATCAGAATATTTAGCTATGTGTTTATGAATTCTGTCTGAAATGGTAAAAGCATCATCTTTCAGAAGATAGCTGAATTAGTAGCTTAACTACTGGATGTATATATACTTGAGTCTGAAGGACAGTTTGGATGATGCTTTCACCCTGCCAGACAGAATTCATGACAGCATAGCTAAACATTCAGCGGACTAATGGTTACTAACAGCTATCTGCAAAATTTAATTAACTCTGTGTAGGCTCCTACTAACATTACATACCTGAGGTAGATGGGGATACGGGAGAGGAACTAAGACCTAGGATGTCTCAAACTGTTCATTTGTCAGTCAGTTTGTGATGTACTTTTGCTAGATGTTTTGAAAGATTGCTTGTGTTCCCGCAGTTACATGCAAAATACTTGTTGTACTGTGGAAACGAGCATCGTCTGTATCGATTCTCGTGAAGTATAACCACATTTTTGGACGTTTCGCTCTCTCCTTCATTGTCACTTGGAGCAGGGTGTCTGTGTCTCTGTGCCGTTGTATGTGTGAGTGACGGACAGGCAGTGAGAGCCTGCACAGGAGTGGTTCCCACACAGGCAACCGGAACTGTCCGACAGCCCATAATTAACACTTAAAACTATCTCAATAATAATAATAATAATAATAATAATAATAATAATAATAATAATAATAATAATAATAATAACTTTATTTATATAGCACATTTCAAAAGCAAGTTACACAATGCTTTACAATAAAACAGATAATATAATGAGTTAAAATCCAAACATAAGAGAAATATAATAAAATAATTTCAATAGTTACAACAATTACCATCAATTAAGAAAAAGCCATAAGGTAAAAGTGAGTCTGAAGAAGGGATTTAAAAGCGGATACTGAGTTTGCCTGCCTGAGATCTCCAGGCAGGGAGTTCCATAGCTGAGGGGCCCGGTCACCTTTAGTGACAAGTTGAGATTTTGGAACCATTAAGAGGGCCCTGCTGGAGGATCTGAGGCGGCGATCAGGCTCATATGGAGTCAGCAGACCATTCAAGGCTTTACAAACAAGCAGTAAAATCTTAAAATCAATTCTAAATCTCACAGGTAACCAGTGAAGGGCAGCAAGGATTTGTGTAATGTGGTCACATCTTTTAGTACGTGTTAAAAACCTAGCAGCAGTGTTTTCAGCTGCAGTCTTTGGATGTTTCACCTGCTGATATCAGAATAAAGTGCGTTGCAGTAGTCCAGTCTGGAGGAGATAAAAGCATGGATGACCTTTTCTAAGTCTGCAGAGGACAAGAATGACCTGATCTTGGTAAGCTGTCTCAGTTGGGCAAAGCAGGACTGCACTACTTTAGTCACCTGAGCATCAAAAGATAACTCTGAGTCAAAAATTACACCAGAATTGCGGGCCTCTTTTCGAACATTGTTAGATAAGGCGCCCAGATTAGAGGTGAGATTGTCAATGCTACTAGCGCTGGGGCCAGAGGGGGTTTTATAACAATGTCTGATTTGGAGTCATTCAACTGCAGAAAATTTTCAGACATCCAATTTTTGATCCCAGCAAGGCAGGACATAATACAAGAAACAACAGTTTTACCAGGCTGTAGTGGGACATACAACTGCGTATCATCTGCATAGCAATGGAAATCGATGTTGTGTCTATGCATGATTTGCCCCAGGGGTAGCATGTAAACAGTGAATAGGAGGGGACCCAAAATACACCCCTGAGGGACCCCGCAGAAGAGAGGGTCAAATTAAAAGAATTTAAAAGTTTCATAAAATCAGAGGTAAACGAGGAGTAAGAAGGGCAACAGACATGGATATTAAAGTCACCAAGAATGAGAACTCTGTCATATTGTAACATGGTGACTGATAAAAGGTCTGAAAATTCCTGAATAAAACCAGAAATTAGTTTAGGGGGTCGATAAATTAAAACAGATAAAGTAGGCAATTTATTCTGTAAGATACAGCTAAGACTCTCAAAGGTAGAGAAGCAGCCAAGTGGGACTTGAGAACAGTTAAAATTATTTCTGTGTATTACTGCAAGCCCCCCCCCCTCAGCCTGTCATTCTTGGCTGGCAGAAAAATAAATAATCTGGGGGGGGAGACTCAATGAGAGGGGCACATTCATCAAGATTAATCTGGGACTCTGCGATGATAAAAAAAGTCAATATTGTTTGTTATGATAAAATCCTGGCAGATAAAAGACTTATTTGCAAGTGACCTTACATTGAGCAAGCAGAAATTAGCTGATTTAAAAGCAGGGATTAAAGAAGTGGTTTTAACTGTGATGAGGTTGTTTCTGTGTGGACTTTGAGTGGATGTTGGTAGTGCACACTGCCTTTCAGTGATCCTAACAGGAATCCTAACAGGAATAAGTGACTTGATAAAACCAGCACCAGCAGGACCCACACTGTCCAGGACAGGGCTAGAGAACAGAGCCAGGATGCTGGGCAGGGTCCCGCTGGGGAGACCATCAATTCAGACTAAAAGTAATACAATTGATGAAATTACAATTCAGTTGTCCTGTTCCTTTCCTGTTAGGATGCAACCCATCATATTTAAAAAGGTCCCGTCTGGTCCAAAAGGAGTCAAAATGACTACTAAAACCAAGACCAGTAGCAGTACTAAAATCTTGCATCCACAGGTGCGGATTAAAAAGACGGCTAAAGCGTTCTGACCTCCTCCCCAGGCTTTCAACTGTGGAGGTCAGAGCCTCAAGTTCATAGTGCAGCTTGCTGGATCGTCTGGACATAATGTCATTGGTGCCGGAGTGCACTATCACAGTGTGGACGGTGGAATGAATGTCAAGGATAGCTGAAATTAGTTCAATAAAATCAGCTGCCCTCCTGAGAGACAATATGTAATTGCACCAGGAAGCTTTACAAATCTGACGATAGAGTCTCCAACAATTAAAATCTCGGGTCGCTCAGTTTCAGGGTTGTCTTTGTAAATTGAGAGCTTTGGTCTGAGTTTGTGGCCAATCGTTGATGAGCTGACTGAGTACAGGTGAGCTGAGTGATTGATTACTTGGTCCGATGTTTGCGTGGGGGGAGGCGCTGAGATAATGGCAAGTGGCTGTGGTGAAGGAGAGGAGGTCACTGGAGCTGACACCGAGTGGAACAGGTTTTCAGGGTTCTGTAGGAGTGACAAACGGAGACGTTTGCACCCGGGGGGACACGATGAAGGTGACAGCGAACCCGAGGACGAGGTCAAACTGGGACGAGTGGAACGCTTTCTGATTGCAGGACGGACAAGGTCCGCAGCGCAAGCAGGAGGTGGAATAGGAGAGAGGACAGGCTCTGGGGGAAGCTCAGCCAGAGGACAGAAGAAGTTAGAGAGTGGGATAACATCCCCGCCGAAACCAAACGGTCGTATAGCGGACGAGAGAGTCTTTTGTGACCCTTAACTATAAACGCCCAGGACAGGGATCCTGGTGAAGTCAGGCAGGGGACGTCAGCAGGAGCAGCGGCTGCATCCTACGCTAAGGCCTACCTGCAGGCTCGAGACACGTCAGCTGGGAACACAGCTCTGTTTGCCGCTGGAGAAGGTCCTCAATGAGCCGCTCAATGGATCGTAGCTCCCACCTCAGCCCCGCAACCTCCACATCAGTGTAGCTTTCAGACTATTTGTTATGTCTTTTACACAGCGTCCAGGGAAATTAACCAACCAGTATGATGTAATAATAATAATGATAATATAATAACTGAGTTGATTCAGGAGCAACAGTCTGATCCGTCTTTGAAAGCCCTTTTTGAGTCTGTGAGTCCTATTGCAGACATGGAGGCTGCAGCTCAGGGTTATTTTGTGCAGAATGATCTTCTGGTACGTAAATGGTGCCCACAGGGGGACGAGTTTTTGGGGAAACCTGTGATACAGATTGTAGTGCCATTTAAATTCAGAGAGACGGTGATGAAAGCTTGACGATCTAGCTGGGCACATGGGTGTTAAAAAAACATACAATAGGATCCTGTGTTATTTCCTTTTTTGGGCCCCTGTTAAAAAGGGATGTTTCAGTTTTCATAAAGACCTGTCATACATGCCAACTAACTGGTAAATCAAATCAGAAAATAAGTCCGGCACTACTGTGTCTTATCCCAGTTGTGAATCAGCCTTTTGAATATTTAATCATGGATTGTGTAGGTCCGTTGCCGCAAGCAAAGGAGAGACAACTGGAACTGTCCGACAGCCCATAATTAACACTTTTGTCCCGTGTTTTCTCGTCAATGTAAACAAAACATACATTGCATCATAGTTTTTATTATGAAAAATCTATTTTTGTCTTAGTCTTGGAAAAAAGGTCGCTGCGACTCGAGCCATGAGTCGTGTGGAAAATGAAGCTGCTCAGCAGGCCAAAGTTGAGACCAAAGTCATAATATTACCTGTGCCTCTTAAAACTATCTCAATAACTGAATTGATTCAGGAGCAACGGTCTGATCCCTCTTTGAAAGCCCTTTTTGAGTCTGTGTCTCCTATTGCAGACATGGAGGCTGCAGCTCAGGGTTATTTTGTGCAGAATGATGTTCTGGTACGTAAATGGTGCCCACAGGGGGACGAGTTTGTGGGGAAACCTGTGGTACAAATTGTGGTGCCATTTAAATTCAGAGAGACGGTGATGAAAGCTTTCCATGACGATCTAGCTGGGCACATGGGTGTTAAAAAAACATACAATAGGATCCTGTGTTATTTATTTATTTATTTTTTTATATAAAGACCTGTCATACATGCCAACTGACTGGTAAACCAAATCAGAAAATAAGTCCGGCACCGCTGTGTCCTATCCCAGTTGTGAATCAGCCTTTTCAATATTTAATCCGGTCAAAATTGTTTGCACAAGTATTGCAGCAGCTTCAATAAACATTATTAAACACAACCAAGCGTCTGCTTACCATCCTCAAAGCTCAAGGTGCTTTAGAGCGCTTCCATCAGACCCTGAAGTCGCTGCTGCGTGCATACTGTACAGAGATTGGTCACGAATGGGAGGAGGGACTGCCTTGGTTGCTGTTGGCTGCAAGAGAGGTAGTCCAGGTGAGCACAGGTTTCAGTCCCAATGAGTTTTTGGGCACTCAGTGCGTGGACCTCTTGCTGTTTTACAGAGTGGTTGCCGGCCATCTGAGCCACCATGTAACTTGGTTGATTATGTAAATGGTTTTAGGCACAGGCTCTTTCTAGCAGGAAAGATGGCAAAATGCAACTTGAAAGATTGTCAAAAGAAAATGAAATCCTTGTTTGACCATAGAGCACGACAGCGGCAGTTCGGTCTTGGAGTTCAGGTTATGTTTCTTTTGCCAGTGGTGGGTTCTCCATTTCAAGCCCGTTTTTCTGGTCCAGGTACAGTAAAACAAGTTTCTGAACAGGATTATTTGATTTCAGTGCCAGAAGGTGGAACATGGCTGTGTCATGTTAATTTGCTGAAGCCGTATTATGTGTGTATGACTACATGCACTGGCTCCAATGAGGACCCGGGCATTAAAATCTGCACTTTGTGTAAATGCAGAGGTCTCTTCTCCAGTAGAGACACTTATTGGGGGGGAGGAATGGCCGACAGATGGCGTGTTGCAAGCACGTTTAAACAACTCTGAGGCATTGAAGGCGTTGCCATTAGAAGTAGGGCACTTGGATGAGGGATAGCGTAGTGAGCTGGTGGCCCTAATAAATGGATACCCAACGTTATTTTCAGATACCCCGTCACAAACGCATCTCATTGAGCATCTCATCATGTTATAGATGTTGGTGATGAACAGCCAAACAGCGTTTCTGTTATGTTTCACCAGACAAAAGAGCCCAGTTAGATAAGGAGGTTGAATATATGTTGGAAAATAAGATAGCTGAACCATCTAATTCCAGCTGGGCCTCACCGTGTTTGCCTGATAAAAACCTGATTCTACCTCACAGCCTTGCATGGATTACAGAAAACTACATAGTGTTACTAAACCAGATTTGTTTCCGTTGCCCCGAATGGAGGATTGTGTTGACCAAGTAGGCTCAGCTAAGTATGTAAGCAAGTCTGACTTGCTTAAGGGATACTGGCAGGTACCGTTATCTCCACGGGCACAGGTGATTAGCGCATTTATAACATCTAAACATCTACTGGTTTGTATTCCTACAAAGTTATGCCTTTTGGTTTGCGCAATGCACCAGCCACTTTTCAGAGGCTTATGAATCGGGTTGTGGCCGGTTTGTCTGGTTTTGCAGTTTATCTTGATGTTATCTTTGGCAACACCTGGGAGGAACATCTGCAGAGGGTAGGTACACTGTTCGACAGGTTGACGTGGGCAAAGTTAACTGTGAATTTGTCAAAATGTGAATTCGCCAGGGCTACCGTTACCTACTTAGGTAAAGGATGGAGCAAGGGGAAGTCTGCCCAGCTGAAGCCAAAGTGGTAGCAATTCAGAAATTTCCAGTTCCCGTCACCAAAAAAGAACTGATGCACTTTCTTGGCATGGTGGGGTATTACAGAAGTTTTTGTAGGAACTTCTCGTCAGTGGTGGCACCCCTCACAGACCTTCTAAAAGCTAAATGACCCTGTTTAGTTTGTGTTAACCCATTTCTGTGCAGGTGATTGAGGAGGCGTGTCAGGAGAAGATGCCTCAACTGAAACTGATCCACATCAGGGCTCCTCCTCCTTATATAACCTGGCTATCAAGTCCTCTGTCTCTCTCTCCCTTCCAACATGCAGGGTTTTTGTTTGGTTATGTTTGGTTAGATTTATTTGCTACACTGCACTACACTTACACACACCCATACACTTCAAACACCACTGATAATACTGACTTACATACTTTATCTTATTTTTGTATATAGTTGTTTCGATTAGATCAATAAACTCTTTTGTTAATTGAAATCTTTGTCACTGACGAACATTTTTCGTCATAGTTTTAGTTAAAGTGCGTATTGCAGGTTAGACCCCCCTTACACCAATGTTTAGAAAAATAATGTAGTATAATTTTTTCTTAAAATTATATTTATACATACTGTATTGAGGCTTCTGGAGCCTTTTTTGTGATAAAATTTTACTTCCCCATTTGAAAACGCTTGACCGGAAGTGACGTAGGCAGAGGGAGAGCGGTCAGTTTTAACAATAGGAAAACAATGGATCCTGGTGCAGATTCTGACCCAAAGGAAACTGTAAATGTATACAGTTACACATACAATGGACCGCAGCCCTACAATTTTGAGCCCGTTATGCGTCCCAGAGAGCAGGGAGAGACCAGGGGGATAATTAATGGCCAGAGGAGAGAGATTGAGCAGCGGTGCCAGGACAATCAGTGGAGAGTAGGGCAGGTGTCTTGGTGAGAGACAGGTGTTAGCTTATACGCATTAGCTAACATATGAAATTTTGTGCTCACATCACAGTATTTTACAGATTGCTGTCGTGTATCTGGCAATAAAAAACTAGTATTGGTCATCTTATACAGGACTGAGTATTAGCCTTCTTACCAATAACAGAAACTAAAGAGCTTATTTACACCCTGTCTCATACTCGTTAATATCCGCCCACACTACGTGGTAGCGCTTTACCGTCCGAGAGAGAGAGAGAGACTGTCTTGATGCACATTGTGTTATATTACTGTGTTACAGCATACAGTAGTAGTAATTATGTTACTCCCAACACAGAAAACAAGACTTACAGTGAGTGCACAGTTCACGTTTACGCCGAGCTGAGTCTCTGTCGGCTCCGTGACCGTGTCTCCCGCCGGCGGCAGGACCAGACGCTGCTGCTGACAGCGGTCCTGATGAAGTGGTGGACACTGAAGGCACCGCACCGGGTGAGAGTCGCGCCAGGTTCTTGCTTTGGCATCCCATGTTGAACTCCATCAGATCACTTGGATAATAATCCTCCGGTCTAAAGTGCGCGCCACACACGACCGCGTTTTTCGTTGCTGGCACAGCGGTCAAGTCTCGTCTCTTTAGCTGCACAAAACGCACCCAGGCACGGAAGAGTTTTTTTCTGTTAGGAAACCGTTTGACTCGGTGTCCTGACAGGCTGGAGTTTGTGCAACCTCCACAAACGCAATAATTTACCATTTTGAAGCTAAATCAACGCAATCCAAAACTACTGAAAACACACTGACTCACGAAAACACAACCGCTCTGACCTACTCCCACACTGATGGCAGCGCCGAGCCTAGCATACGACTCCCTCTCGTGACGTAATATGACGCGATGTTGGAAAAAAACTTTTTTGGGCGCTTTGCTCAAAACTGTCACTTTTTTGGTTAAATTTGTGCCTTAATGTCTTGAAAAACATTTTAAATCCTCAATCAGATTTTCAAAAGGTAATTTTTAGACCAGATTACGCATGCATTTTTAAAAAAATATAACCTGCAATATGCTCTTTAACAAATTTAACACTGCATGGAAATGCCAAAACACACTGGAGTGGTACTTTATAAAACAGCCGGATGGAACTGTTGACGGGAGCAGAGTTTTTGCAATTTATGCAGCTCTTATGCAGCAAGGAATTTTTGTACCATGGATTGGAGTATCACCTCCTTTTAAAGTTTAGAATGCCCATTTATTTATTTATTGACTCATCTACCAAAATTCATTTGCACTGAAATATTTCTGAATGCCTATGGCAAATGTTGGCATATGAAAGTAATTTTGATTTATTAATCAGAAAGCTTGTAATTAATGACATATATCTTTTAATCACTTCATAGTCCTAATTCTTATTATTATCATGAAACATGTCTTTCTTCTTGTATATAGATTCAGTATCATCAGCAAGTGCATCATGTCCCATAATATCCTTAGCTAAACTCTGGCCCTGTGACCTGTTACACTCCACATTTAAATAAAACAGTAGATAAAGAGCACTACTTTTATTATTACCAAACCTTATTTTAAATTTTAGACAGATCTTCAGCATATTAACACCTGTTTATTCAATTTTAACTAAAATAAAAATGAATTTATTACAGAGACATATACAGTAAACATATCAATGAAACGTGTCTTAGACAGTCAAAATTCTGCTTCTTGCAGTAATTATGTACACATATGATATGCACACGCAGTTTCTGCCAAAATCAATCACGAAGGCTATAAAGTGTATTCCAGTTTATCATATGTTAATTAAACATTAAATCTTACTAGTGTTAGCTGTATCTGAATGCTATGCTATCCATGTTTATAAGTATAGTTTGACACATTTATGCAAGATTTTCTTTGTAATGAATATCCTTACAGTATATGATCATAATTTGCAGTGCTACTTACTCAGTTGTTGTGATCAGCAGTTAAGAATATTTTTGTTTCCCAATCCTTCCGGTTTATATACATTTTTGCTATTTGTCATTTGTTCAGGAAGTTCACTGTAAAGAAAATCAAAGATTGGATATTAGTTTCAGCTAAACTTTAGAAAACACTTTGTATAGAATGAAGATTACATTTTGTCGTCCATCTCTGACATAGGTCTCAACTATGGAGCATGTGCACATACCCATAGTAGCAACCTAAGGTGAGACCTCAACCTTGGCTGTTATAACTGAAAGTTTCAGCTGACAGCATAAATGGCATATGAAGAGAGGTCTGATGGTTTGATCCCTGATTCCATAGATGAGAGCACTTAGACATCTTGGAAGGATGATAACACAGAGATAAACAACAATTTGAATGCGCACCAACAACACCTTGTCTAGGACCTTTGAAATAGCTATGAGCATTGGGTTGTGCATAGTTGAAAAGAGACTGAGGCCCAGCTGCACCAGATGCAGCAGCAGTGTGTTACGAGCCTTTTGGGCTGAAGCTTTGTCTGTGGAAGCCAATCTGGCTGCTACCATCACGCCAATGTAGGAGGAAGTGATTGCCACACTAGCTAATATGAACACAAAACAAGTGTAGGCTTTGTCATAAAGATCAGACATTGGACCAAGAATCATAGCTATGTCAGAACAATAATCTGTCATCTGTAGGCTCTGCAGGTCTTCAAATGCAAAATTTAACAGCAAAAGAACTTCAATGAGAATATTAAGTAAACTGAAGGTCCAAACAGCACAAATGGCCATCCTTGTGTTTCTGATGGTGATGATGGTAGCATGCCTCAGTGGGTAACACACAGCTACATATCTCTCCAGAGACATCACCACCAGTGTGAGTGGCGAGATTACATTTGTGAGATTGGTGAGCATGGCAAAGACACCACAGACAGGATACGTCAGTCTTATTCTACAAGCTGCAAGTATGTACATTAACTGGCTCAGTGCCAACAGTACAGTGTCTGCAAATAGTAGATTATACAGAAGAATGTAACGGGAGGTCTCACAAAACACAGATTTACTCCTCAAGGTGAATAACATTGTTCCATTAATTAAGAGAAACAGAAAACATGGCACTGTGGACACAGTGAACAACATCGCTCTTTCCAGTAACCCCCGACCAACGGTGATGTTGATCTGAGATTGAGTTGCATTTGACAGTTTAGAAAAATATTTAAGAGACATATTAAATAATAGAAAATATTGAACTATTGATGTAATTGAACAACAAAAGCAAGAAGAAAAATTGCCCAGTCCATATTCCATTAGAGCACAGAATGCTACTGAGTTCCATGCAAAACCAGAGTAGAAGCCTGGCTTGTGTCTTTGTGAGCAGAGCTGGTCTGCAGGGTTGATCTGCCCTCGCATATTGTTTATAAGCGCTGTCCTCACATTACTTCACGTGGTAGAACCACATGTCAGCATTGACAACAAATTATTCATTGGTGACCTCAAATCTCTAGCACATCATCCTCATTAACCAGGTGCTACTGCAACATGGATGAGGGTGTGGTTATCCCTGTCCATGATGCAGTGGCACTTTTCCACCATATTTATTGATATTAGAGGTGTGAATCTTCACTGGCCTCACGATTCGATTAGATTATGATTCAGCTGTCAACGATTTGAAGGCAAAACAATTCTCAATGCACCGCGATGCATCTCAGTGTATGGCATCCTCAATGATCTATATTACTGCACATGGCTACCTTTCATCATTTGAATTCCCCTTTTATTCAGAAACTCCTTCCAATAATCAGGCTCCAGCAGTCTACAAAATAAAAGCTGTATCTTTTCAATAAATAAACATTACAAAAGCAAAACATTCATCCATCTGCTGTGCCTTTAAAGTTTGTCTACAATATTATTGTTTTCACATAACAGCTATTGTTTTCACATAACAGCTAAAAGAGAAGGCATTTATTAATTCTGCTGCACACAGCTCTGTCAGAGTTGGATGGCAAGGTTGACAGCGCCTCCTCAGATCTTGACTGATTAGCTGGGCTTGCTGTAACAATTATTATTTATGGCTGCAGACGTTAGCTTCAGCTGAAAATAGCTAACGTGATTAATAATTGTTGTTTGGCCGAAGTCACACTCAGTGTGGATCTCGTCCAGTTCATGCTTCCCAGCAAGTTCATAAAATCTGACATGTGACCCAAAATGCTCGGCAAGTTTTTTATGTTTTATAACTCACAGATGATCTCTGCCTCCCTCCGACATACCTCCGCGGAAGTAATGTTTGCATAATGTCCACCTTCAGTTCAAAGCATGGGAGCAACGTCGCAACGTAATTTTATTGTCCAGCTGGACAATCAATAATGAGAATAAGGGACAGACTCTCAAATATGCTCTGTCTCTGCATTGGTGTAGAATCTTCCACGTCAGCATCGCAATACATCCTATAATCGAGAAATTTCCAAACCTCTACTTGATATACACCTACTTTCTTCACATGTGTTACTGTACAGTTCTGTCCTACACCATTCACCGTTCTTTAAAGTCGCTGTAACTTCAGTTTTCATGAAGGGAGAATTTGGCTAATGAGACCAAAACCATTTTTATGAACCACGCTGTAAGCATATTTTTTTCTGCTGTAATGTTGGGCATTTTAACATGGGCTCTAATAGAGACTGACCAGCTTTTTGAGCCTCAAGTGGCTATTTGAGGGACTACAAGTTTTGTTTCTTCTCTGTTGGCTTCCCAGCACTGGATGTAAAGGCTTAAGGAAACCATGTGCAACCATGGAAACCAGACACTGCCTCAGCTGTTCTGTACCTTTGAACAGCCTTGCATTTAACAGTAACATGCTAATGCAAGTAAAAGGCATAGTAAACTTACTGCATGGAGTGGGGGACAGAACACGTCCAGCTGTATTATGCCGTTTTTCCATTACATCTGTCGGCCTGGCTCTACTCGGTTTGATTCGGTGTGGGAGCCAGGCGTGGCTTGTGTGAAAACGGCATTAGTCTAGACAGTAAAGAGCTGCTCATGTTCTTAGGGACAAAGGGGAGGGGTTTGATCTGAGAAAAGCTCCAGTGTGCTCACCACAAAGAAGCATGCAGGTGAACCAGGCACAGAACACACTGACTCTCTGAGCTGAAGTCAGCGCAAGCAGCAAAGCTGTCTTGAATAATGCCTTCAGAGAGGGACAGTGCAAAAAATAAAAGTATCCCTTAGCCCCAGTGCACCTCGTGATGTTGTAATTACATGGTTTGGCCACTCCGAAAGTTGGCTTCAAAGCCTGGGTGCTTGCTCTTCACGCATCAGCATTAAAATCCCAACCAATTTCCATATTAACAATAAATGGTGGGTCTGATGGTCAGGTGAAACCGGAGTGAAACAGATTTCAGATAAACACGTGGAATTTACTGATCAGAGCTCAAGTTTGGCCATAGTGCTGGTACCACATTGGCCATCTGAATGTATAGCCTGGGAACAGTGCCTAACGTGGGCTGGTACTGTATTTGAATGTATTGGAACAACTACATTTTCCCAATTGGTGTACCGTGACTTTTACTTGCACACCGGCATATTTACAAGCTGCCTGCCTGAACTCTTTCAGCCCTCTACATATCAGGTTCTCTGCTTAACTCATAATGCCCCCACCCCCCCGCGCAAAAAAAACTATTAGACGCTTGCCTGCTCCTATTCATGCATGCCTGCTTTTTTTGTCAGCACACGCCACAATAAGCCCCTTTAACATATGAGCTCCGGACAGTATCCAGAGAATAATATCAGGACATTGTCCACATATGCTTGTTCACACATGCACCACACTGCAGCATATTGTCTGTGTCAGAGGTGTTCATGCATGTTGGACATACTCCATATGGTTTAGGCAAGGGGCAGCACCTGAGTAGGAGGCTACAGACTGCTCTGTTATGAAGACTAATTTTGCATTGATATGTATTTGGATGTATCCGCAATATCAGCATTGTCCAGCAACAGTGTGAACAACCCACATGGAAGCCAGAGAGACTGAGCAGGGAAATATTCTGGGCAGAACTTTGACGACAAGCAGTTTAAATGCTATTTTCACATGTCCATGAGTAAATTTGAGTATTTGATACAGCTGATTAAACCAGCAATAACAGGAAAGATTGCATGGCGTGGACATGCGAACTGGCTTGCTGTGAATTCACTCCGGACAGTTGACTGCTCTATTCACACATGTGGCTGGACTGGTTTGTCTGTCCACTGCAGGGCGATGAGGAAGAAGCACAGTCAGATAATTAGGGATTATTACTGGCATTTTAAGTGCGCTAATTTTGACCTCCAAATAGTGTTTTAGATTATCTGGAAGTGTTGGCTTCTTCTCTACACTTTGTCTAAATGTCTGACTGCTTGGTCAGGTCTTGCTTGGTCTTGCTTTTTCTTGATCTTTTTGACGTAGAAACACTGACATGTTTCAGACGTTACTTTGGTGGGCAAAATGTAAACCACTGTCAGAAATGATGTGCAGAGTAACTAAAATAAAACCCAAGGTTACAATTAAGGGTGCTCTGATCTGAATTTTCTAATGATGCTCACTGATTCTTGGAGGCAGTATTGGCCAATACTGATCACTGATCCAAAGGACATTTCTTTCCTTCATTGTCATCTATAGTTGTTAATAGTAGCATAGTAGAATCACCATTCAAATGTGGAGAAATAAATAATTCTATTTATTTTGCTCAATTCAAAGAAATAGGTTTAATGTAGATAAAGAGAAAAAACAAATTCAGTTGCCTACGATACAGCACTTAGAATAAACAGAATAAAGAAAAATCAGCTGTTAACGATCGGTGGCCAGTTAATAGGGGCACCCTTAGTCACAATAAAACAGATTAATCGATGGAGCTCAAAGTTGAAGCCTTGAACAGTAAGAAGCAAGAGCAGTAAAAACTTTACTAAATTTACTACTTAATTACTTTACTACTAAGCTTAATACCACCTTATTTATTTTCTCTATTGTCTCCAGTATTTTATAAAGTGTAAAGTGTAGTAGACACTTCAAACTTTATAAAAGACTGGAGACAGTCATAGTTCATCATATTTTTAAGCCTACAGATGATTTATTCTGGTATTGTTTATCTCTTGCTCCTGTGCCTGAGGAAAAAACTTTTCAGCACCTTTTAGAATCGCAGACCTTTGTGTTTGTTGAGTGTGTTTGTATAGATGTTACCAAACAGTGTGCATTCAAGTTCGACATTTGTAGATAAATAAAACATGGTATTGTTCACAATACATGCTGTGTTTTATTACTTGTATTGCAGGTTTGCAGAAGTTGCAAACACATTCTGGAAAAAGACTGGGTTTCTTATCCAGCGTTTTCAGGCACTACAAGATACACCCATACACCCAGTGGCCACTCTATTAGGTACACCTGTAAAATCTAATGCAATGATATTGATCAGCTCAGCCATAAATTCTGTGTTTATTTTTGACTCACACTATCCGAAAAGTATTAATGAAACCATTCTGTATGTTTATTATGAAGTTGTAGTTTTACTGTTGAATTGAACCATTATATTAAGGGTGTTTCTAATATTTAGCCCATGCCATTTAGAAATATGAAGAGGGAAGAATAACAGTTTGTTTGTCACCATCACGAACTTCAGTCATAACCATATAGTTGAATTAATATTGCTTGGAAGGTTTTAACAACAGTAGGCCATTATATGCTTTGTAAAGGCAGAATATGTGGAAGATAAATTTACTAGATTGGACTAGATTGTAAAGGTGTATCAGTGTGACTTAAGAGTGGATCATTTCTTGGTGTCATTTATCCCTGATGCAGTTAATTTAGTTTATTCTGTAATCGTACATTGAACTTATGACTAGGCCATACCTACAACAGCTAAAAAAAATAAAAAGTGCCTTTGTTGTTGTACTGTAATCAAACGTTCTCACATAAAAAACACCCCTTTTAAATTTCCCGATACACATTTGTTTTTTTAAAAACTCATATATTTGACTCTGTGTGACTGATTCTTTTCCTCCATATTATTGTCTGTAACGTTAAGAGTTGGTTCACCTAAGTTGCAAAACAAAATATGACAAACACAAATATACAGTGTAAGTATTTACACTTTCGGTTATTAATAGCTTTCAAGCACACTTTAAAAAGGAGCTACACTGCACATTGAAAGTTATGATGAAATAACACATTTTGTTACAAATAATATTCATCCGTGACACGAAGTGAACGTCTACACTGTCAGCACAGATTGTACATGAGGATGAGCCTGACGGTCTGGCCTCTGATTCCATAGATGAGAGAAGCCAGACATCTTGGGAAGATGATAATATAATAACATAAATAGAGATTACTTTCTCTTTTGTAACTGATGAAAAAAACATGTGCATTCGTTGTTCCTGTACTTTATCAAATATTCTTGCATTAAAAAAAAATCACTTTTTTAATTTCCCCATATAGATTTGGGTTTTTTTTAGTATACCTTGAATTCATGGGTCACAGTTATATTCATTGTGTCCTGTGACTTTGATGCTTTACCTCTGTACTATTGTCTGCAATGTTAATGCTAATGTGGGAATTAAAGACACAATTCAACCAATTTACAAAATGAAGTGAAACAAACACAAATACAAAATGTAAGTATTTATATACTGTAGGTTGTTCATAGTTTGCAGCAAATCACACTTTTAAAAAAGCAACAGACTGCACATTCTCAGTTTAAGGTTTAAAGAAATTAACACCATTTATTATAAATAAATATTTATCTATAAAGTGACAGAAAGTGATCCTCTACACTGACAGCACAGATTGTACATGAGGACAGGTCTGATGGTTTGGTCTCTGATTCCATAGATGAGAGAAGTCAGACATCTTGGGAAGATGATAAAACACACATAAAAAACAATCTGGATGTACACCAATATTATTCTGTCTAGGACCTTTGAGATGGCTATGAGCATTGGGTTGTGTATAGTTGAGGAGAGACTGAGGCCCACCTGCACCAGATGCAGCAGCAGTGTATTTCTCACCTTTTGGGCTGAAGCTTTATCTGTAGAGGCTGACCTGGCCGCTAAAATCACACCGATATAGGAGCAACTGACTGCCACACCGGTTGATAGAAACAGACAATAAGTAAAGGATTTGTCATAAAGTTCAGACAGTGGGTCAAGCAACATGCTTTCTTGGCCACAGAAGCGTTTCATCTGCAGGCTCTGCAGTTCTTCAAATCGGAAGTTTAGCAGCAAAAAAACTTTAGGGAGAATACTTAATGCACTGAAAGTCCAAACCAGAATAATAGCCCCCCCTGTGTTTCTGATGGTGATGATGCTTGCATGCCTCAGTGGGTAACACACAGCTACGTATCTTTCCAGAGACATCACCACCAGTGTGAGAGGAGAGATCACAGTTGTGAGATTCGCGAGCATGGTGAAAACACCACACACAGGATATGTTAGTGTTACTTTAGAAGCAGCCAGTATGTACATTAACTGGCCATGTATCAACAGTACAGTATCTGCAAAAAGGAGGTTATAAAGAAGAATGTAACGGGAGGTCTCACGAAACACAGATTTACTCCTCAAGGTGAATAACATGGTGCCATTAATGTAGAGAAAAACACAACATGGCACTGTAGTCAGAATGGAAAACATCACTCTTTCCAGTAACCCCTGATACTGCACTCCACCAGTGGAGTTAGTCTGAGACTGATTTGCATACATTTTAGTTTTTTAACATTTAATGAACCAAAAATATTAACCTGTTAATTTAATAGGAGCACAAAAACACAATGCATCTTGTTAAGTTTGTGTTGTTATGATGGTGAAGATCCATCAACTTTGCAGGGATGCCTGGTCATTTCACAGGAAATCTAACAAGACACCAGCTTACTCCTCAGTGTGGTGAATAACTTGGTCCCATTATTGAAGAGAAACACAGCCTGGTTCTGTAGACACAGGTGAAAAGATTGCTTTCTCAAATCAAAAAAGTTGCATTTGACATCTTAATGAATCAGTGAAGAGGATTGAAAATGACAAACTCTTGATGTAATTGGTAGCAAAAGCAAAAAAAATCTTACCCAGTCTGTATCCCTGCAAATGTGAAAATATTTCATCTCCAGAGCAGAGAATGTCACTGAGTTCAAATGCAAAACCTGAAATGATCCATGTTGTGTAGGCAGATCTGGACTGCAGGGTTTGCCTGCCTTCATGTTGTTTATGAGCTCTGTCCTCACATCGCCTCACATGGGACAATCGCACGTCGGCATTGACAAATTATTCATGAGTGATGTAATTTCGCTAGAACCTCCTCCTCCTCCTCTTCCTCCTCAATGCCCTGATCCATGTCACAGTATCTATGATGCAGCAGCACTTTTCCAGCAGTTCTCATATGGTTTTGTGAGTGTTTTGGTTGGCTGTTTAAACATTCAACACAACTGTTGAAAAATGTTGTGATGTTTAAGGAAACCACCAACTTTGATGACATCCTATCTGTCCTGGAGGTCTCACATAGTTCATATTAACAAAACAACAAATGTTTATTTCAGAGAAAGTCTCTAATAATGCCTGAATTTAGTAAGTCCCTGTCCTTCTTTGCCATCTTTTTTCCTAGTGGTTGTAAGCGTGGTGGGCTAATGTCCTTGAGCAGATCTGGAGTTATATGCTGTCTGGATTTTTTTGATGGAGTTCTGTCTGGGGTGCCCTGCAAAGTCCTGGACAGGCTCCCACATATGCAGAACTGAGCTGCCAGGGTTCCAGCCTGCACCAAGCCTTGGCCACATATCACCCATTATCATTCACATTCACTTACTCATGATCAAGTTCTGTATCTCCTACAAAATCCTCCTCCTCAAGTACAAATCCCTCAGTGCCCTTTTCTATCAGACCTCCCGCCTTGTATCGTGTCCTGGATTTCAGGGTCCTCAGACACAGGTCTGTTCATCACCCAACACACTGACCTGAGGTTTTTTGGAGACAGAGCCATTTGGAATTCTCTCCTGGCAGTATCATTGCACGCACTCCTATAAACCTGGCTGTTCACCAAGGTCTATGGTCTTTGTCAGTTTTGTTCTTGTTTTGTCTGCCTTCATATTTGTAAAGCTTCCTTGGGTCCCTTGAGTTGTTGTTGTCATTATTATTATGCCTCATGCTGGCCTGCTTCGAGATATTCACCATCATCCCCATCCTCAAAAAACAAGGATCACAGGACTTAATGACCACAGACCAATCGCACTGACGTCTGTGATAAAAAGCCATTGAACACCTTTTGTTGTCCCACCTCATAACCATCACTGGCACATTCCTAAACCCCCTGCACGTTGCCAACAGAGCCACTTATTCCACTTCATTCATCAGCACTTAGACTCCTAAGGAACCTATGCCTGACCTATCACCAACTTTCTCTTTCTGACAGATGCAGCATTTGAAGCTAGGAAAATGTGTCATGTGTGTTTCTCCCAGCCTGTCAGCACAGATTCCCCCTGAAGGCTGCATCCCTTACTCTCTGCTCTTCTACGTGTATACCAAAAGCTACACCTGCACTCATCAGTCTGTCGAGCTTATGACGTTTGCAGATAACAACCCCCTCATTGAACTCCTCTCTGGAGGGGATGAGTCTGCCTACAGGTAGGAGATTGACAATTTGGTGGCCTGGCCCGTGCAGAACAATTTGGAGCTAAACACTGGAAAGCTATCAACAGTGGAGATGATTGTGGATTTCAAAAAGCAATTAGCCCTGCCCACCCCCATTGTCGTGTGCGACACAAAGTAAACACTTGCTGTTTTCCCAGAAGCACTTTGGCTGTACTGAGTCAAACTGAGCCATGTCTATTTGTTTTTCCATCACCAGTTTAAGTGTGATTGAGCCAAGCCGCGCCAGCGATGGACCTGCTCTGGAGTAGGGCCAAGGCGCCCTCGCCCCACATCCAAGTGGCCCACGGTGACATCTAGTGACTGTGGCGAACCCATAATGAGCACTCGAGAATAGTTTCTTCCAAACTGCAGCTGTGGGCTCATCAAGAAGTCCCCGGGACCACCTCTCGCACTAACTCTTGCTCACAATTGCGCATTTTCCACTGGATTGGGGTGAAATTTGTCTTGAACATCAACAAATCCCTAGGGATACTTTGCAGCAGTTATCAATTTTAAATAGGTGTTGCATAATGTTTACAGTAATCACACAAATAACAAAAAAAAATCTTCTTTTACCTGAACAACGAATCTTTAATTTATAAAAAATATAAATCTCCACTAGTTTTCACTTTCTGGCAACCAAACTTTAATTCTTTGTAGTAATAATGTATCTCTATCAAATTGTAAGATAATTGGTCCTGCATTAAAAATCACTGCCATGGATAATGCTAAACATACACTGTTAAAAAAAAGGAACACTTAAATCACACATCGGATCTTGATTAATTTAATTAAAGTTGGAAATCTTTACTGATGTACATTGTATAATTGGTTGAGAACAAAATGATGTAACAACAGTCAATGAAAAACAAAATCATGAATACATTGAGGGCTTGATTTTTTTTTCACATTTACACATTTTAGGGCATTTAGCAGGGGAACCAGAGGGCCAGTCAATGGCATTAATGCCTGCATCATCAAGAACTACCCACACTCTCTGGCCACATGAGGCCGGACATTGTCCTGCACCAGCAGAAACCCAGGGCCCACTGTGCCAGTGTAAGATCTGACAAGTGCTCTGAGGATTCCATTCTGTTACCTTACAGCAGCCAGGGTACCATTGGCTATGACATAGAGATCTGTTCAAACCTCTAAGGATATGCCTCCCCAGACCATTAATGACCCACCGCCGAACCAGTCATGCAACATTCACCATGGTGTCTCCAGACCCTTTCAAGACATATGGGCTCAGTGTGAACCTACTATCATCTGTGACAGGGTACCAATGGCGGACCTGCCAATTCTAGTGTTTGGTCAGAAACATGCATGCCAGTAGCCTGCTGGAGGTCATTTTCTAGGACTCTGTCGCTGTCCAGCTCTCCTCGTGAAACGGCCGGTCTCCTATTATCTCCGCCATGCTCTGTCAGGGAGAATAAGGAAAAGCAGTCGTCTGTGGCCACCACATGCAAAATCATTCCCTATTTGGAAGTTCTCTTGCTTTTGCATTGCACTTGTTGTCACTTTCATTTGCAACAAAGCAAGTGAAATTGATTCACAATCACTTGTGCATTCTAAATGGACAGATTGAGATGCTTGAAGTTTAACTGACCGGTGTTATACTGTGACGATTAAATGTTGCCTTAATGTTTTTGAGCCGTGTAGCTTCTGAGCCGAAGAACCCACTTTTTAAGATATTTTGACTGTATGTTCTTTTTAAGGATTATTTTGATTTCTTTAAACCTTTTTTACTTGAAAGTGTTCATCATCACTGCAGACATATATAAAATGTAAATATAAATTACGCCATAATTTAATAACTTACTAAGACCTTACAATTTTTTTTTTGTCATACTTCTCACTGGCTGTAATAATACATTTAGTGCTTTTATTTCAAACTCATTTAAATGCATCAAAAGAACACAAGGAAATTGTGACTGCACTTTCCCTGCCATTCTTGTGTGAATAACTCACTTATAGCTTTAGCATTATTTTCTGAAAAATAATTTCAGCATATTTTGAAATCACAGGTATTTGTGTCTGTTCAATTTGTTAATGTAACATTTGCAAATTGTGTCCACTGAAGTTACTTACATTGAAGATACATTTGTATTTGTAATATGTAACACAGATGCATTTTGCATTTAAACAATGGCAATGCAAATTTGCAGAAGTTACAAATATGTTTTGGAGAAGAGGTTAATTCCATTTGAATGTTTTTAGTCAGTAGAATATGCAAACACTTTTTTTATTAGATACACCTGTAAAATCCTATGCAATGGTGTTCAACAGCTCAGCCATAAAATTATCCTAAAATAACGTTTAGTTTTGAATGACACTGTCAGAGAGGTTTGCATTTTATTGAACTGTGAATATATATATTTGTAAACTGTGTTTATTAACAGGTTGAAGTTTTCAGTGATCTTGAACTCGACTGCATTACATAAAACTATTTCTAATATTTTCCCCACCTCTGTTACGAACATGAAGGAAACATAGTAAAAAAAAATGAATATATTGCAGCCCAGTATGACACCATCACTAACTATGGCATCAGAGATAAACATAGCATAGTTCATGGGTCACAGTTATATTTATTGTGTCCTGTGACTCTGATGCTTTACCTCCGTACTATTGTTTGCAATGTTAATGTTAATGTGGGAATTAAAGACTCAATTCAACACATTTATAAATCAAAATAAAACAAACTCAATTACACAATGTGAGTATTTATTTATATACTGTAACAGTTTGCACCACCTCACACATTTAAAAAAGCACCAATCTGCACATTCTCAGTTTAAAGTTTGATGAAAGAAACACATTTTGTTACAAATAATATTAATCTATGAAGTGACAGAAAGTGATCCTCTACACTGACAGCACAGATTGTACATGAGGACAGGTCTGATGGTTTGGTCTCTGATTCCATAGATGAGTGAAGTCAGACATCTTGGGAAGATGATAAAACACACATAAAGAACAATCTGCATGTGCAACAATAGTATTCTGTCTAGGACCTTTGAGATGGCTATGAGGATTGGGTTATGTATAGTTGAGGAGAGACTGAGGCCCAGCTGCACCAGATGCAGCAACAGTGTGTTACCAGCCTTTTGGGCTGAAGCTTTGTCTGTGGAGGCTGACCTGGCTGCTATAATCACACCGATATAGGAGCAACTGACTGCCACACCGGTTGATACAAACAGACAGTAAGTAAGGGATTTGTCATACAGATCAGACATTGGATCAAGCAACATGCTTTCTTTGCCACAGAAGTATTTCATCTGCAGGCTCTGCAGTTTTTCAAATGGGAAATTTAATAGCAAAATAACTCGAGTGAGGATACTTAATGCACTGAAGGCCCAAACCACAATAATAGCCATCTCTGTGTTTCTGATGGTGATGATGGTAGCATGTCTGAGTGGGTAACACACAGCTATATATCTTTCCAGAGACATCACCACCAGTGTGAGAAAGGAAATGGCAGTTGTGAGATTGGCGAGCATGATGAGAATACCACACACAGGATATGTCAATGTTATTCTGCAAACAGCCAATATGTACATTAACTGACTCTGTACCAGCAACGCAGTATCTGCAAAAAGGAGATTATAAACAAGGATGTATCGGGAGGTGTCACGAAACACAGATTTACTCCTCAAGGTGAATAGCATGGTGCAATTAATGAAAAGAAACATAAAACATGGAACTGTAGTCAGAATGCAAATCATCACTTTTTCTAGCAACTGTCGCCTGGTGTGAGACAGAGTCGCATTTGACATGGTAAAAAAACACTGAAGCACTATAAAATTATGAAATTCTTTATGTAGCAAAAGTAAATAAAGTATTGTCCAGTTTATATTCCTAACACAGTGAAGATATTTCATCTTTAAAGCAGAGGATGAATTCAAATGCAAAACCTGAAATCATCCACATACTTTCTAGCAGAAAGAGGCATGGCTTGTGTCTACGTGCGCAGATCTGGACTGCAGGGTTTTCATGCCAGCACATATTGTTTATGACCTCTGTCCCCACTTCCCCTCAAATGACAGAATCACATGTAAGCATGGTTAAGAAATGTTTTATGGTTGATGTCATCTCTCTATCAGCACTTTGCAGATACCCAAATGACATCACCGTATCCAGGATGCAGCAGCACCCTCCTGACTTGGAGTATATGTACTATCAGTTGTATTTGTTCTCCTATAGTTTTGAGTGTTTTGTTTCTTCTGTTTTGAATTGCCCCATGAAACTGTCCAAGAGGTGTCAGCACATCATTCAAACTGTTACTACTGTGGTAATGTTTGTATTTACTAGAAACCATCTTGTGATGGGATCATACCAGCCACAACGCCTGTCAACATGTTTATGTTTCAACCCATAACTACTCAGTAGTTGCTATAACATCATTACAGACTATGGGTCGGACCACATCCATCTTTAAACTCATCCTTCATTTTGATCTCAACGACACACCTGTAAAGTTTCTGTATCAAAACAAATATGAGCCAGGAGCCAGGGGAGTGTGGGTGTAGAAGGACCTAATTAGCTATAATGACACAACAAATGTTGTTATAAATAAATTTTATCTATGAAGTGACAGAAAGTGAAAATGTACACTGACAGCACAGATTGTACATGAGGATGGGTCTTAAAGAAGCACTGAAGACATATATAATTGTTAAACTACCAGAAGTCTGCAATCTTGGTGTCCCTCTTGTTCAAGTCCCACATCAAATCCATCACCAGATTTGCTTTGTGCATCCTCAAAATCGTCTCTGGACTCCAGACTATGGATGCTAATTTTAAGGAATTTTTTAAATTGATAGTCGGCTGCCTTAAAGGGATAGTTCGGGTTTTTTGAAGTGGGGTCATATAAAGTATCTATAGTCGGTCTGTTCCCTACTATAATTGCCGAACAGCGCAGCCTCAGTTTGGAGAAGCAGTGAGCCGCTCCAGCCCAGACGTTCAGCTTTGTACTGCAGTGAATGGGGTCCAGATGAAAAGCGAATTTTAACCACGTATAACAAGACCCACCTAAAAATACTTTATCAGTCAATAGTACGTTCTATAGAGTAAATTCACACCACTTTACACCGTCGTCAGATCGCTCGTTCTTTTGGCACTACATTTTCTCAACCGTAGTACCACCGTATCCTGCGAGTGGCAAAATACAGTGCGAGGCCCAGTTGCGCTAATGCGTAGGGATACGCTGGCCAGTTGTTGTGTCACACTTCTCTTTCTTTGATTTCATGGAAGAATTTTGGAAATTGATGCATCCATATGCGTATCAGGCATGTTTTCTTTTTTCAGTGACAGTCAACAGTACATGAAATTAAAGTGTTTGCAGCATTTTAGCCATAAACATCTTAATCCAAAATTGTTGTGGATTCCGTTAATACCTTTATTTGGACAATTAACATTATTATGGTTAATGTCTCCTTTTTGTCCTCCTTCTTTTGCTGGGTTAGTGCCGGGATTTGGAAAAACTTTGCTAAGGGGTGCTGCTGTGCTTTTCCAATTCACTGAAACTACTGCACTGATTCAACTTAATGTTTGATTAAGAGTAAGTAAACAACTATGGGTGTGGTGGCTATTTTCTGTCTAGATTTGTTAAGTTATCACCTCGATTTACTGCTTGGTGATTTTAGTATTTGTCAGGACAACTGAGACAAAGTGAACATTTCCTCTGAAAGCAGAGATTGTGCAAGAGGACAGATCTGATGGTCTGGTCTCTAACACCATAGATGAGAGAACTCAGACTTCTCGGAGGGATAATAAGACAAACATAAAACACAATCTGGATATGCACAATTTTTATCTTGTCCGTGCTTTGGGAGATATAGTCGAGCAGGGAATTGTGCATAGTTGAGGAGAGACTGAGGCCCAGCTGCACCAGCAGTGTATTATGAGCTTTTCGGGCTGAAGCTCTATCTGTGGAGGCTGACCTGGCTGCTACCATCACACCAATATATAAGAAGCTGACTGCAACACCAGCTGAAAGAAACAGAAAAGAAGTAAAGGATTTGTCATCAAGTTCAGAAATTGAATCAAGCATCATGCTTTCTTTGCCACAGAAGTCTGTCACCTGGAGGTTCTGTAGGTCGTTCAATGAAAAGTTTAACACAAGAAGAACTTGAATGAGAACATTTAGGGAACTGAAGGCCCAAACCACAACACCAACAGCCATCTCTGTGTTTCTGATGGTGATGATGGTAGTATGCCTCAATGCCACACAGCTACATATCTTTCCAGAGACATCACCACCAGTGTGAGAGGAGAGATCACAGTTGTGAGACTGCCGAGCATGGTGAGAACACCACACACAGGATATGTCAGTGTAATTCTAGAGGCAGCTAGTATAGCTAGTAGTTAACTGGCTCAGTACCAACAGTAGAGTGTCTGCAAAAAGGAGGTTATACAGAAGAATGTAGCGGGAGGTCTCACTAAACACAGATTTACTCCTCAAGGTGAACAACTTGGTGCCATTAACAAAGAGAAATACAGAACATGGCACTGTAGCCAGAGAAGAAAAGAACAATAATACCAGTAACCCCTGATACCGCAATCCAATAGTAAAGTTGGTCTGAGACTGATTAACATACAACATTTTAGACAAACATTTAATACATCTGAAGTGTTAACACGTTGATTTTTTCCCTGCATTTTTTAAGCCACAACATACTTTTTTCCATGTGCAGACAGTCAGCAGGGAAGATGTTTGTTCAGATATGGGCAGAGCTGGTCAGCAGGATTTGCAAATGTTCTTTATGTTTTTATATATACCTACTGCATGACATCCTCATTTTGTCAGCACTGTCAACAGGGATGCAAGGATGAACATTTTAAAAGGAATTCCTGTAGTGTCTAGAGCATAGTTTACCAACAGGCGGACCGCAGTCCGAGTCCGGACCCAGACGCTGTCCTTTACGGACCTGGACCTATAGTCAATAAATTATCGAAGTATTTTAAATTTTGACAGGGCGCTTCTATTTTGACTGGCACCACTTTTCTAGACTATACAGTACGGGTTGAGCAGATCAGGAAATCCACTGACTGTCAGGCCGGGCTCGAAGCAGGACTCAGACGCAGAGATAGAGTTTGTCAGAAGGCACTTTATTTGTGTACTTTGACAGCAAGCGGTAATCCCCGAACAGAGGAAACAAAAGGGCTATGGAAATTAACAGTCTAGAAGACCTAAAGCTAAAATTCCCTAAAAAGAGGGAAAATCACAGAACTCCTGACTAACCTGAATCTCAGGGCAAATCTATCCTAAGGACTAAGGAAAAACAAACCTGACAAGGAAGGGGAAAAAGGGACAAAATAAAATACTAATAAACAAAAGACGCTCCAAAAGGGAGGAACAACCTAATAGGGAAAAGACTAAACTAAAAATCACTCCGCAAAATACTGGAGGAACTGTCTAAGGGAAATATACTAGGTAACTCAAAATCACTCCGAAGGAGGAAAAACAAAAGGCTATCTATCAGCTAACAAACTAAGGGAGCAGCTAAGCTGTGAAAATTTACAAAAGAAAATCACTCTTACGAGGAGAACACACTTGTTGACGAAGCAAGGCAGAAGACTGTGGCGATGGCGAGAACTGTGGTAAGGCTGGCGAGACGATAAACGACACACTGGCACAAGACAAGGGAGACGCAGACTATTTAACACATGGGGGAAGGGAGCACCAGGTGAACACAATCGGTAATTAGGGGAGACACTCAGACAGGTGACACACAGGGAAGGGCAAGTGACCTGAAACGAGAGGAGAGTTACTTTTCAAAATAAAAGCAGTGACGAGACCAAAACATAAAATAAATCAAAACCTCACCGCGGTGTGACACTGACCAATTGCATACGAGTTAAGCCACCCCAGGTGATGCTATTCAGCCAATCAAATCTGTGTATTCCAGGCGATAAACATTGTGACCTTGAAAACGGACAAATGGAGACATGGCGTCTCTAAGGGCTAATGAATGTTCCCCCAGAGTCGCTTGGGTTTTTGGTCAATACAAAAAGCCATTTACTGATCAAGGAGTGTATGAGTGCAGTAGCTGAAACCTTACTTGAGGGGAAACAGAAACAGAAATTTTAGTTTTTACAAATTAAGTACTTTATGTTAAGATGCACAATTTTTGAAAAACTATTTATTTTCACTATTTTTAAATGCAGCCCTTCTTTTCCCTAAAGAGAGAAGAATATAATACATATCTACAGTATTGTGACAACCGGATTGTCAAGGAGAGACTTGCGGATAGCGTGCCTGACACATCAGTTTATTTTCAACACACACAAACAGCTGAACAGACCAAAAGTCTCTTGTGGCAAACATCCCTTCACTCCTGGTGCCAACATTTTTGTCAACTTTGTAAACTAAACACAATTTAACCACATAACAAAGGAAATTAATTAACACACTATTGCATCTATTTGACACAATGTTATTACAACTACATTCACAAACTGTAATTACCAACACCAACAGAACACCCACAAGTAATTGCGCTATAGCCCACAACCTTGGGGCGCTACACTGCCCCCACCCAGCTGGATTAGCTGTCCTCAGCAATCCATGTCCCGAAGGTGTTGAGGAAGCCGGCATCGCCTCCGTGTTGTGCGTCAGGGACTACCCTCAGTAGCCTGTGGGGGACTGGGTGGCAAGGCTGACTGTTCCCCCTCAGCTTGCTCTGTGGATAAGGCCAATGGTTGGTAGGGTGCCAGACGGTCTCTATGAAGAACTACCACCCGGTTCCTCCAAAGCAACTGCACCCGGTAAACAACATTGGACAGTTTCTCCAGGACAGTGCAGGGCCCCACCCAGTGGCTATCAAGCTTAGGGGAACATCCCTTTTTCCTCACTGGGTTGTAGACCCACACTCAAGCACCAGCTGCAAAGTCCTCCTCTTTGGCGTGGAGATCATAGGCCCATTTCAGCTGCACCCCGGCCTCTGCCAATGACTGGCTCGCGAGTTCATGTACCTCCCTCAGCCACTCACAGAGGTGGTAGTAATAGTCCTGTGGGTTCTTTCCCCACCTCCTGCTCTGGAATACAGCGCCTTGGTCTCCAGGTCTAGCGCTGATACTGCTGCCCACTCCGGTCATTGCCTGGCCCCCACCCAGGCATGAACCTTGGGGAGGACTCCCTGTTCAAGTCCTGACAACTCCTCTCGAAGAGGTCGTTGATGGCCCCCTTGATCTCCATGGTCTGTGGCTGGGGTGTGAACGGGGGTTTTGCTGCCACTGGTGACTGTGGTAGTGTCGTTCCCTCAGCCAAAGTGGTCCTCACTGGTGGCTCTGATGCTTAGGTTGGCATCTCAAGGTCGCTGGACTTATGAAGGACTATGGTTTCAGTGCCCAGGTAGAGTGTTGCTCTGGACACATCCACCACAGCCCCCCACTTGTCCAGGCCGATGATGCAGGGGTCCTGGATGTTTGCCAACCACAACTGATGCTACGTCTCCTGGCTGCCCACCATCACTTGAAGTGATCTGGTTCCCATTATCTTGGCACGGTCACTGGTGACAGTAGTGATGCACTGCATCATGGGGCTCCACCTCCGGGGCAGCCATCTGCTGGAGTTGGGCAGGATCCCTGGGCAGACCAGAGAGATAGTAGACCCGGTATCTACCAGGGCTCAGCAGGTGGTCCCCTCAGGGGCACAGTCCAGATACAGTCCATGGGTCCAACCCAGGCGTCCAACTCATGGTGTAAAGGAGTTGGGGGTAGAAACAGCTCTGGTGGATGACAGCTCCCCCGCGCTGCCGCCCTGGTCTAGTTTGATGACCCCATCGATGGCTGGTTCCTTGATGTTGGAGCAGGGCAGTTTCGGGCGATGTGGCCAGGGACACTGCACCTGTAGCAGCCTTCTCCAAGCCTCCTTTGGCAGCATTGTCGTGGAGAGGGTGTGGCTTGACGCACAGCTTCCTCCTCGTGGCTGTTCTCACAGGTGGCCTGGCTCACTCGATACGCATCACTGCGGCAATGGCCTTCAGGGCATAGGACGTGTTCCACTTGCTTTGCCTCTTCCAGAGCTGCTGTCAGGGTACTGGGGGGGAAAACTGCCTACTCTGGAACCAGTTCTCTATCATATCGAGACTATCTCTCCACCCAGCTACATATTCCATATGTACAGGGAATGTCCCCACCTGACAAATGATGTGGATAATTATTTAAGACACACCAGGTGTATTGCCACTCACAGGTGTATAAGGCATGAATACTCATTGTTCATTCTCCACTGAGCAGTTCAGACGTGTGATATCAGCAGAGAGGAGAGATAAAGAGAGGAGAGAAAAAAAAACAGATCTACTTGCTGTTTTGACAGGCATTTAAATCCATAGCCCAGGGGCAGATGAGAACTGGCATTCCTGGATTCCTGTTGCCTCTCGGTTGTAGATTTCTTTTCACTTCCTTAACACCATTGCAGAGACCGGCGTTGTTTTGTGGAATCCACCAAGTGTGTGTCTCCACACCTTCCCAAGAATAGGTGTGCACCATACAGACATATTGTGTGGCTATGCCTGCTTTCTTTAAATCTGTGGCTCAAAGCCACCAATGTATCTCCTCACTTTTCCATTTACATTGAAAAAAATCAAAATAAAAGAGGGAAAAGGAAAGGCAAATGGGCGTGATCGGCAAGCTGTTTGGTCTCAAAATAAGAGTGTGACAATTATTTCGGTGGCACCATTGGGAAAGTGTGTCTTGCCTTGGGACATCCCGTGAGGACCCTGTCTCCTGCATGAATTACTTCTTCATGCCAGCAAAGTCAGGGAGGCAAGGTGCCTCTTGTTTTAAAGGAAAAGGCCTGCCATTTCCACTCTAGTAGCTCAGCAAACTAAGCATCACAAGAAGAGCTAAATGAGCTAAGCTCGCAATGATGACCAGGCCCCGCCCCTGCCCGCACCCCCACCCCTCCCTCCACCAGAACATGCAGGACAGTGATGACTGCAATGCTGTACTTCCTGCCTGCATATATAGGAAAGTAGGGGGAAGAGGAAGTAGATGTTGAATCACTGTTTCCAGAGACAGGGAAGGAAGGCCTCCTCTCTGGTCAGCCACAGGCAGATCCGGAGGTGGCGGGTGGTGAGCAAACCACACAACTGTGCCACCTCACTATGTTTCGGGTGGAAAGGGCTTCGACAGCCTTTGGCATTGAGGCCTCATCAGAGGCTGATTCCGCCCCCTTCCTTTTTGATGAGCTAGGCCAGCCCCCTTTTAGGTGCCCCTCCTACCTGACTTTGAGAGGGTGCTTTTGGTAAACCTTGAGAATCCCTCTCACCAGTCTCACCCGTGATAGCAGCTTGCCTGTTGCCACTAGAAAGTGGGACAAAGCATTTGCTATGACTAGTTACCCACGGTGGCTCAGGTTATAGTGGTGTTGATCTCAGCTGATGACGGAGCTAAGCAAATTGCCTATGTGCTCCCTAGGCTGATAAAGGAGCAGGCTGAGGCTGCTGGGAAAGCTATGGCTGTAATGTGGCTGGTGAGGCACTATTTGTGGTTGTCCCAATCCAGGCTGAACCTGGAGGACTGAGCCTGTTTAATGAAGCTATCTGTATAGCCATCTGCCATGTTCGACCGAGATGCTCATGCTTTGCTGCAGTGAGGTCAAAGAGCGGGTCACCCACATGTTACATCTGGTGCTCCACTGGTGGAGACACCCAAGAAATCATTGACAATACATAGACATTTAGGGCATTTAGCAGATGCTTTTGTCCAAAGTGATGCAGGGTCGAGGCGAAGTCTGAACAAATGAGTCTTGAGTCTTTCGCGGAAGGATGCAGGTCGCAACAGGAAGCCAATGGAGGTCACGGAAGTGGGGGGTCACATGGAAAAATTTGGGTAGATTGAAAACGAGGTGTTTAGGTTAGGTTTATTTTTGTACAATAAAAAAAAAAAAAAAAAAACATAAATAAAAAGAGCAATTTAACAATTTGCAGTGCTGGAAGAGGCGAAAGCTCGAAGAGCTTATTGGATGCCTCTACCTATGGTTAACAATGAAATATAATGACATACAACAAAAAAAACATACAAATGAGCAATCAGATATATACAAATTAAAGCAATAAAGAGTAAGGAGATTACACAACAACAAAAAAATAACGATCAAGATATATGGATAACACCAAAAACTAAAGGACAAAACAAATAAAACATACAAAAAATAATTTTAAGGAGATTGCACAGAAGAAGTAAGTAAGTGTGGGTCTTGTCAGTACATCCATGATTTATCACAGAGCAGTTACATTTACAGAACAGAAAATTAGATGATGTTTTAAATATCCTGTGTAACCTTTTGCAGATGAACTTTTTTTTGCTAAATAGGAATATGTGTTCCATAATTTGACACCCCTGAACCGTATTGTATATTGACCTCTGGTTGTAACACATTTTGGAGGATGCAGGTCTAAAGCTTGATGGGTTAAATAAGCATGGACCTGAGAGTTTGTTCTGAAATAGTCCTTGAGGTGGGCAGGAATGCTTTTCTCGTTTAAGACCTTATAAGTAAAAATGCCTGATAAATATTTATATTATAAATGTTAAGAATTTAAGTGGAGGAGCTATATGAATCTGAACAAGTTGCTATCCTGACAAAGCGTTTCTGACTAACCAAAATTTTATGTAATGTAGTGGGAAAAGTACTAGCCCAAACTATATTACAGTATGAAAGATATGGGTAAATTAGACTATAATAGAGAGTAAAAAGGCAATTAGTTTTAACCAAGTGACTAATCCGTCTGATAATGCCAAGAGATTTATTAGTTTTTGTGGAGACCCAATCAATGTGATCTCTCCAATTTAAGTTCTCATCAACAAGAACTCCCAGGAATCTAATTGATGATACCTGGTGCATATCAACAGAATCAATTTGAATTTTAGATAATTCTACTGGGTAAGATTTTTTACCACTGAAAATTATAAATTTACACTTCTTTATATTCAGAGACAATTTATTTAACTTAAACCATTTCATATAAGCGGTTAAACCAACATTTGTTTCTCTTATCAATTAATTAAAATTACCGTGAGAGAAAACAAGAGTAGTGTCGTCAGCAAACATTATAGGTAAAAGGGTATTTGAGACATTTGATAAATCATTGACATAAATTAGAAATAGCAGCGGTCCCAGAATAGACCCCTGTCGAACCCCACAGGTAAGTCTAGTTTTGTCGGAATAGCAATTATTAATGCAGACAAACTGGTGCCTATTAAAAACATAATCTCTTAACCAGTTGTATATTGTGTTTTGAAAACCGTATTTAACCAATTTTTGGAGCAAGACCTGGTGATAGACTGTGTCAAAGGCTTTGGAGAAGTCTAAGAAGATACTACAAGTAAATTTCTGATTATCGAGTGCAGAAGTAATTTTATCAGTAAGATGAAGTAAAGCCATATAAGTGGAATGATTTTTCCTAAAGCCATACTGATGTTTATAGAGGACTGCATTAGAGTTCAGATGGAATAGAATTCTGTTATATATGAGTTTTTCTAGTATCTTTGAGAAACAGGGCAAAATTGATATGGGTCTATAATTATTGGGAGATCCTGGATCATCTGCTTTAAATACTGGTATAACTTTTGCAATCTTTAAGTCCTCTGGTACAACTATTGTAGACAAGGACAATGTAGCGACTAAAAACGAAGCAGTCGCCGAGAGGCTACGCGCTGGGTATTTGCTGTTTGTCTGACTCGCTACTAACAAAATATTTGCTGAGATCGAAAAAATGCGTTTAAGCTTTTATTAAGGAAGAAAAAACTATTTTTATAACGTGCTTAAAGTATGGAAAAATCAATCAATCACAGCAATCAAAGCAAAAAATAGCGGTCAACAAAAAATACGGCCTCCCAGTGACTCACCCTCTCTCTTTGTTACCTTCACCCGCACAGGTGAATATATTAACTGAAAGGTAACGCCCATATCGCCGTGACCCAATTGCTGTGATATCCAAAAAAATAAATAATCAAAATAACCCAAATATAAACCACAAAATTATCTATAAATACCCACCTTCATGGCCCCTACACACCAGCCCCTAATTATTGAGCTATACCCCAATAATTACTCACATTACACACAATAGGAGTCATGAAATAATTAAACAGTTCACATAATCACTTCACATTTCTTGTCTTCTTTCTTCCTCTCGATCCTGTGAAAAAAGTCATAAGTCAGTAGGGCCAGAGGTTGCCCTGTTTTGATCTGTAGTATAAACAGTCACTGTCAGTCGAAGTGTCACAGTTAAAGCAGAGGTCATGGCGTCAATCCATGCCAGCTGCTCCACTTCCAACGTCGGCCTCTTGTAGCAGACAGACCTTGGTTATCGGCCGATCCAGGCAGCTACTCTTGGTTTTGATGTGCACCTGACGCACAAAACCCCTTCTGTCCGGAAAGGTTTGTAGAACTCGTCCTATGACCCAGGAGTTACGAGGTGCTGTGTTGTCCACTATAAGCACCAGATCTCCAGGAACAAGGTTGCGCTTCGCTCCTGACCATCTCTGCCGCTCCTGCAATTGAGGTAAATACTCCTTCACCCATCTCTTCCAGAATAGGTCCGACATGTACTGAACCTGCTTCCATCGCCTGCGAGCGTACACGTCTGCCTCCTGGAAGACCCCTGGTGGCAAAGATGGTGAAGCCTTCAATAGTAGCAGGTGATTAGGCATCAATGCTTCCAAGTCGTGAGGATCCATAGAAGCTTTTGTAATTGGTCGGCCGTTGATAATGGCTTCTACTTCACAGAGAACTGTGTGAAGGCCTTCTTCATCCAAACTCTGCACTTTCAAGGTAGAGTTGAGGACTTTGCGGACTGATCGAATTAATCTTTCCCAAGAACCTCCATGATGGGAGCCAGCTGGGGGGTTAAAAGTCAATTGTATCCCTTTCTGAAGGAGGACATCATTAATCTGTGCCTGATTCCACTGCTCAATAGATGTTTTCAATTCGCGTTCTGCTCCTTTGAAATTTGTCCCATTATCAGAGCGCAGTTCCCATACTTGGCCACGTCTCGCTATAAAGCGCCTAAGGGCATTTATGAAGGCGTCCGTGTCGAGTGAAGGTGCCACTTCAATATGGATTGCTCTTATGGCCATGCAGGTAAAAATTACTCCATATTTCTTCACAACACTCCTTCTGCTCCTCACCTCGAAAGGTCCAAAATAGTCCACTCCAACCCGGGTAAACGGAGGTTCATCTGGAGTAATCCTTTCAGAAGGTAATCTGCTGAGACACTGGCAGAGCATTCAGTCGTCGACAGGTCACACACTTGGACAAAACATTCCTAATAGCTGTGCTAGCTCCCGTGATCCAGTATCTCTCCCACAGCTTAGATAACATGTGGTTCCGTCCGCTATGTCCCACCTCTTGATAAACGTGTCTCAGAAGAAGGGTTGAGATATGTGAATCTTTTGCCAGTATTATAGGATGTTTAGTTTCTGCTGGCATAGAAGACCTGCTGAGCCGACCACAAACTCTCAAAACCCCATCCTCCATTAGTGGGCAGAGTGTGTGGATGTGACTACTGCCTTTGACACTTTTGCCTTTTTCCAGCATGGAGAATTCCTCTGGAAACCTCTTCTTTTGACTGTACTTGATGATCTCCAACTCTGCTTTCAGTTTCTCCTCCACTGATAGACAACTTGAAGCCATGTTTTTCTTGAACGTTTCCATATCCTTTTTCAATGCACATCGTCGTTGTTCCACATCCAAGCCAGACTGTGCCAGAGCCATGTTCAGTTGTCTCCTCTTCTGATTGAGAGATGAGAGCCAAGTTTTAAATCTCAAAATCCAAGCTACAGACTTTCTCAAATGGATCCAAGAGCTGAAGTGATGGATCATGTGAGTCACTGCATCAGCCTCCTCACTGGCCTGTACAGCATTCACCATGGCTGCTTTCTTGACCTCAAGGTCATCTGCTGGAAGTTGATGAATATCCTCAGGGTTGACAGGCCACTCGCTCTCAGATTGAAGGAGAAAACGAGGCCCGGACACCCATGTTGAGTTCTTAAGAAATGCGGCGACTTTGACACCTCTGGAGGCAACATCGGCGGGATTACTTGCAGTCTCAACGTACCTCCACTGAGAGGGTTGTGAAGCCTTGTGAATTTCTGTGACTCGGTTGGCTACAAAGACTCTGAACCTGGAAGTCTCATTCCTGATGTATTTGAGCACCGAAGTACTGTCAGTCCAAAACACGGAGTCCTGAAGAGACATGTGCAGCTCTCTCCTCCACAAGACATCCATGCGACTGGCCATGGTGGCAGCAATGAGCTCCATTCGGGGGATGGTAACAAGTTTCAATGGTGCCACCCTAGCCTTTCCCATGACGAAAGCACTATGCACTTGTGGATGTGCATTTCGCGACAGCAGGTAAGTCACTGCTCCATAGCCATCTTCGCTTGCGTCACAGAAATGATGTAATTGTGCTGTAGTCACTTCTCCAAAGTCCGGTGGTTTCAGACACCTCATGATGTTATATTTCTCCAAATGGCAAAGTTCGTCCAGCCAATTTGTCCACTCCTGAGCCACGGTCTGAGGTATGACATCATCCCAGCCAAGTGTTCTCCTGCACAGATCCCTTAAGATCTTCTTTGCGGACAAGACGACAGGACTCAAGATACCAAGAGGATCGTAGATGGAACCAACCGCAGAGAGGATTCCTCTCCTGGTGAGTGGTCTGTCTTTAACAACAATCTTGAACTTGAAAATATCAGACTGGATGCACCACTCCACGCCAAGCACTCTCTCCACAGGTGGCAAATCCTGGTCCATGGTCAATCTTTTCATGTCTTTAGCTCTGTGCTCTTCAGGTATTACAGCTAGAACATCGCGCCTGTTGCTTATCCACTTCGTGAGTTGGAACCCACCTTTTGCACAAATCGCAACGAGCTCATGATAAAGAGACACAGCTTTCTCCTCTGATGCCACAGACACAAGACAGTCATCCACATAAAAGCAATGTAGGACCTTATTCACCGCTTCCTGGCTGAACTGTCCTTTGTTGTCCTCTGCGCATTTCCTGAGGGCAAAATTGGCACAGCTGGGAGAGGATGTTGCCCCAAAGAGATGCACCCTCATCCTGAAGTCCACAAGATCTTGACTTAAATCTCCAGCAGGCCACCAGAGGAACCTCAACAGATCAGCGTCTTCTGGTGGTACTCTGACCTGATGAAACATTGATTCCACGTCCGCTATGATCACAACGGGTTCTTTCCTGAACCTGCTTACCACTCCAATCAGTGAACTTGTAAGATCCGGACCCTGTAAGAGCTGAGAATTAAGTGATGTTCCTTGGAAACTCGCTCCACAGTCAAAAACAACTCTGATCTTTTGCTTTGTAGGATGGTAAACACCATGGTGTGGGATGTACCAGACTCTGCCATCACTACGTTCCAAATCTTCCTCAGGCACCCTTTCAGCATAACCTTTGGCAACAAGATCATTCACGAAGGCTGTATAGTCAGCATGAAATGAGGAATCCTTCTGAAGCCTCTTCTTCAGATGTAAGGCACGCTGCTCAATGATTTTCCTATTATTTGGCATGCTAATGTCCTTTTTCCTCAATGGCAAGTGGATCTGATAATGACCATTGACCTGCTTTGCTGAACTTGTAACCAGCTCCATGAACTTCTGATCTTCTCTTGACATGCCAGGCTGTTCATCCATGCTGCATTCGGGGAAGTCCGTCTTAAACTGCTGCTGCCAAAGTTCATCCAAATTGACAACTGAGACTCTGTTCACTGTTAACTCGGGATGCTCCCCATCCACTGCATCTTCACTGTCTCCTTTCAGTGGCCCATTCACAGTCCAGCCCAGCATCGTTCTGATTGCATAGGGTCCATTTCCAACACTGCGAATGACTTGCAACGGTTCCATGACTTTAGAAACATTTGTCCCAATCAACAGCTCGATACCTGCGTCAATCTCAGGCAAATGAACATGCTTTAAATGAGGCCACTTCTGAATATCACTCTGTTTTGGAATGTTTCCCTTGTGAACAGGCATGTATGCTTGTGTGTAAGCCTTAGGCAGCTCACAGAAATGCTCCTCGTTCAAACCAGCCACTTCCAGTCCCCGGCACAATGTGGCTAGTCACCACTTTCTCTTGACCCATCGTCCGCAACAGAATATGGACTTTCTTTCCTGTGAGATCAAGCTTTTCCATTAAAGCCTCTGTGCAGAATACTGCAGTGCTTCCTGGGTCCAAAAAAGCATAAGTGGTGATAATTTTATTGCCCTTCTTGGATTTAACTTGCACTGGAACTATGGGAAGTTTACAGTCGTGATCACCAGCCCCTGTAAGCCCACTTGACATCAGAGCACTGTCCACTGAAACCTCCGTTTTCCTTTCAGCCTGGTCAGAATCTTTGTCCTTTTCTCTTTGAGGAATATGAAGGACAGTCGGATGTTTAAGACCACATTTAGCACAGGAAATGCGTTTTCCACAAACTTTGCTTTTCCCCTCAAGAAGCCTATCTTCTCTTTGTGTGCCTTTTTCTCCAACTGTGGACACAAATCCAATTTGTGTCCTCCTCCACAGCAGATGCATGTCCTCCTTGCAGACTCGACCTGCTCCTTTCCTTTAGTTCCAGGATGAGTTCTGTTTATCACAGGGGCTACAGTGGTGGCAAAGCTGGTTGCTTTAATTCCTGAACGAGGTGATGGATTAGGCTTCACACCTCTACCACTCAGTGATGGAGCGTCCTGTATGTTTCCAAACACTGGGTCGGTTAGTATCCGCACCTGTCTCTCAATGAAGTTTGTGATGTCACAGAATGTAGCTCTCCGACCACGCTTTTCCTGACGTTCACAGGCTGCAGATCGCCACTTGTCCCTGAATTTGTAGGGCAACTTTCTTATGATGGTTAACATGTTAGATGGCATGTCCAGTTCATGCAGGTATTGCACTTCTTCCATGATGTTACGGCAACCTCTGAGAAAAAGGCTGTAATCTTGAAGAGCTTTTACATCCTCATTTTTGATTGACGGCCATGAAAGAGCTCTGTCCATATATGCGGATGCAATCTTCAGCTCATTTCCAAACTGCTCCTGTAATAGAGCTTTTGCCTTCGCGTATCCTCTCTCAGGCTCCATATGTTGGCAACTCCTTATGAGTTCTTTGGGGTGACCCTTTGTGTGCTGTTCTAAGAAATACAGTCTGTCACTGTGATTTGCAGTGTTCCTCTCCACGCTGTTCTCGAAGGCCTTCACAAATGCATGATATTTTAATGGATCGCCATCAAAGGTTGGTATCTCCCTCTTAGGTAAAGATGAAAGGCATTGCTGCTGGATCAACAGTGTTGTTATTTCATTCTGTTTTGTCATAATGCCAAGCATATTGTTTTGATCTTGATTTGGACCAACATTTGCATTCAAGGCATTTCCATCTTGCATTTGTGTCTTTTCTTTAGGACTGTGATACACTGCATGTAGCTCGGGTTCAAATGAAGTAAGTAACATAGGTTCTGAATACATCAACTGTGATGGATTTCTCTCCTTAGGTCTTGTTCCTGCATCCAGATGAATATTTTGGATTTCCTGTTGTGACCGTTGCAGTACATATGACTTCGCTTTAGCACTGAGAGTCTGTGCTTTCCCTTGTTCTTTTTCCCAGTAGGAGTTCATTCCATCCGAGCGCTTTCCCACTTAGGATACTCCGAGACTTGAGCACATTCAGTTTAGCCATGTTTGCTGCAATTTCCTCATCCAATTTAAGCTGCTCCTTCAATTTACGTAGTCGTTCCTCCTCTTCTTCCAGTTGATGTTTGTCTTTTAACAATCTTTGTCTCGTCTTTAAAGCTGCCAAATCAGCCTCCGCTCTGAGACGTGCAGAAGAAACACTGGAAGCAACAGACTTTGTTCCTGTAGCAGAGTTTTGTGCTTTGGATACTCTGCTTCCCACATTTGACACACTGTCATTCAGTTTTACCTGATCTTGCATGTCATCTGTATTGATTATAGAAGCTGCCAGTGGCTGAGGTTCATTCATTTCAACAGGATCAGCTTGAACGTGAAAGACATTGTGGCGTAGTTCCTCTGATTCATTCAACCACTGTCCTACATCCCCTTTAAATGAGTTGCAATAGCTCATAATGCTATTAAACCATTCATTGTGTTTCTTCTGTTCATCCTCAGGGAATAAAGGTATCAACATGTTATGTGACATGGTGGCAATTTCACAATGTTCATTCACACTCTCCAAAAGAGGCTGTACCTGTGAGACATTTTCCTTGTTTTTCATGAATGATTTCATTTGTGGTATGAGCCCTTTAATTTTATTCACACTCAATTTCCTTTCCCGTTGAAGCTTTTCAATTTTATTCTCCAAAGCCTTCACAGTGAGCTTAGGTTCCCTTTTTCCATTCTCCATCTCAGAACTCGAAACAACAGCACTTATTTGACTCATTTTGCTCTTTTATTTCCTAGTTCCTTTTCAATACTACGTTTGTGCATCCAAACACTTCCACAGACTGAAGGGAAATTCCTCCAAACAACGTCACGTACACACATCAGCAGCGCAGCGGCAGCGGCAATTTCAAAGAGACGAAGCTGAGATTATTCATCTGACATCACGGAGACATTACAGCACGGATCCACACACTCAAAGCCAGCAATCGGGATGACCCACTCTCTCAATCGGCGTTCAGTCAAACCATTGTCCCCAGTGGACCAAGAGCAGAGAATATGCGAGCCGCATTCCTTCCATTAATACACAGCTTTATGCGCATACACCGGTAAGCGTACCTGGCATGTGAGTGTGTCTCCCGAGGTTGTAACGATTGAGATCCATTCTTTCCTCCGTCATTTATTTCCAATGATCCTTGAAATCCGCTGCGCCGTCCTGTGTCGTTCTCCTTAATCCCTCGTGGTTTTTGTTGACAAAAATGTAGCGACTAAAAACTAAGCAGTCGCCAAGAGGCTAAGCGCTGGGTATTTGCTGTTTGTCTGACTCGCTACTAACAAAATATTTGCTGAGATCGAAAAAATGCGTTTAAGCTTTCATTAAGGAAGAAAAAACTATTTTTAAAACGTGCTTAAAGTATGGAAAAATCAATCAATCACAGCAATCAAAGCAAAAAATAGCAGTCAACAAAAAATACGGCCTCCCAGTGACTCACCCTCTCTCTTTGTTACCTTCACCCGCCGCCCCGTGCACAGGTGAATATATTAACTGAAAGGTAACGCCCATATCGCCGTGACCCAATTACTGTGATATCCAAAAAAATAAACAATCAAAATAACCCAAATATAAACCACAAAATTATCTATAAATACCCACCTTCATGGCTCCTACAGACAAGGAAAAGATGTGAGTGAGGGGCTTCAAAATTGACTGTTTCACCTGTTTGACAACAAAAGCAGGAATATTGTCATGACCAGCTGAAGATGTTCTGAGGTCATCAATTATATCATTTATCTCTTGGCCACTGGGTAATTTAAAGGAGGACATATTGGGAAAAGTCCCTGATATATAGTCTAATGGATTGCCCAGACAAACAGGAATTTTATCTGCTAAATCCTGGCCAATATTAACAAAAAAAATCATAATTTTTTTGAGCAATGTCAAATGGATTATTAGCAGCATTTTCACTATCATGAAAGACTGAGGGTAGCTTTGTAGTTTTTTCCCCTCTTTGCAATATCTGACTAATCACTTTCCAGGTATTTTTGTATCATTTGAATACTTCTTATTTCTTTTTTGCTAATCTGATGTAATAAACATATTTATTTCTTCAACTTTTATATGCACCATGAGTAAGAGTTGTTGGATTAAAGGCATACTTTTTATATAGTTTATTCTTTTTCTTCAGTAGCTTTAATAGATCATCTGTCTTAAAGTCTTGGCTGTGTTTCTTAGAAGAACTGCCTAAGGGAAATAAAACTAGTGCCAACTAAATCCATGAACTTTTTGTATGCTGTATCAGCATTATTTGTCTCAAACACATCATCCTAGGACATGTTGTCAAGCCTATATTTGAATTTAGAGATGTTTGACTTGGTCATAATTCTTTTATACATTGATTTCTTGGTGTGATTAATCCCATCAGCCTGAATTAATGAAAACTGAAAAATAGGAAAATGATCGGATAAATCAGAATACAAGATCCCAGAATTCATTCCTTTCCCTAGAGAGTTTGTGAAGATATTATCAAGTAAAGATACTGAATTATCTTTAACTCTTGTCGGTTTATGAATGAGGGGGGGAAATAACTAGAATAAAAAGTATTAAAATCACCCATGGCATCATTCAAATCACTTTTGAGAAGGTTTACATTAAAATCTCCTAAAATATAGCACATCTTATTTTCCTTGTTTATACACTCCAAACAAATGGACAGGTTTTCAATAAAATCTCTTAAGAGAGAGTCAGGAGGGTGATATATAACCCCAACAATAATATTCTTGTGGCCCAAGACACCATTGAGTTCCACAAAGGCAGATTCCACCCCAGCAATAGAGTTAAGTGTAAGATCATGTCTCGATCTTAATTCATAATCATCATGAACGAAAAGTGATACACCCCCTCCTGGTCTACTCCCTCTTACATAATGAACTGTGTTGTATTTAGGCACTTTAAAGATCTCCCTGGAAATCTCAGTAAGCCATGTTTCTGATAAAGCAATAACAGAAAATTCATGATTAAGTGATTTGCATTGTATGTGTCAAAATTACAATAATCAAAAGGATTAAAAACTAAGTCTTCAAAGCTTGTTTTTTTTTGAAGCCATTAATATAATATAGCATAATATTCAATGGGTATGAACTTGAACTCAGCAACATAAATGCACTGGATACACTAGACTTTTGTGCTTTCTCTATGAATTCACCTGTCTTTGTAGATTCTGGCAAGGTGGATGGACAACTAGTTTGTCATATCTCAAGTAAGTGATGTCGCCTCTTTGCCGAGCTGCCCTCATTTCTCAGAGTAGTTGTTTTCTTCTTAGCTGGACAGCTTCAGGGAAGTCTTCATTAATAAAGAACCCTGTACCCTTTAAGTTCTTTGCTCTGTTGAGAACAGCAAGTTTGTCCTTCAGCTGCAGAAATCTGACCACAATAGGCCTGGTTTCCCAGATGAGGACATTGGTTTTCCAGCTCTGTGAACCAAGTCCAGCTCTATTTTCCGATGATCCAGTTGAAGATTTTCATTAAAAAGTTTTCTCACTTTCTCCTCAGATTCAGAGCTCTTTTCATTTCTAGATTCTTTAATTCCTTCAACAACAATATTATGGCTTCTCGTATGCCCCTCAAGATTTTCAGTCTTGTCAGAAATTGATAGGAGGCTTTTGCAAATAGTGTTGACATCTGTTCTTGTTTCATTGCAGTTCTTGGACCAGGTTTTACTAGTAGTTTTAAACTCATCAAACTCCTTCTGAGTCATTTCCAGACTCACTTTGAGATCATAGACTTCCTTTGAGGGCTCACTAATCCTCTTGTTTGATGAATCAACGATGATCTGCACACATGTTTTAAAACTTTTTTCCTGCTGTTCAAGCAAAGTTCTATAAAAGTTCTTCTGTTGGTCCAACAGTTCACGCATTTGTGTCATGCTGACATGTTCCTCAGTGGAGTTGTTGTTAGCCTTGGGCATTTGGGCCTTCTATCCCTACTAGGCCAAATGCAGGCCAAAGCCACCAAGTTCCAAAAACACCGCAAAAAAAGTTTACAATTCCTCGAAGAAATCTGGTACACATGTTCACAAGTCGTCCATGTGTAAAAAAGTCAAAAATTTGTGCAGGATTCACCAGATTTTAGTTGGATTGAGGACAAGCTGCTCTCCCTCCTGACTGCTGCTGTTGCTGTCAAGACCCGGTGCTGCAGTGTTCTGGATACGCTGCAATGGTTTAGTCACAGAGGCTGGGAGTCCAGCCAAGAGCAAGTTGCAGTAGTCCAGGTGGGAGATGACCAGCGCTTGGACCAGAAGTTGTGTCGCGTCCTTTGTTAGGAAAGACTGGATCCTGGGAATGTTGTAGCTCGCGCAGATCTGCAGGATTGGGCTACAGCAGTGATGTTGGGGGTGCAGGGCAGTCCGTCGTCGAGGATCATGCCCAGGTTTCTCGCAGTCGATGAAGGCAATACCGTGACATCCTCGACAGTGACTGACAGGAAGAGCAGGCTGGGTCCGGTGTCCAGTCGTCGACGTGTGATGTCCAACACGTCCCTGGTAGGCAGGGATGCACAAGGGCAAAGGGATATTGGGCAATTGGGATCTCCCACTGGAGCAATAGATGGGCTTCCCAGCATAGCAGCAGACTGGAATCGTGGGAAGCCCATCTTGCCCTGCAGAAGTTTCTGCCTCATGTACATGGTTGCCTTGGCTCCCCTTGCCTTTGCTGACTGGCACATGGGCCGGGGGTGGAGGCATCTCCGGGCCTTCTATCCCTCAAGATCATACAGGTGCCTGGGCTGGAGAATCTGGCAGTGTACTGTCTGTCCAGAGGGGGCTTTAGCCCAGTAGAATGGAGGCTCCAAGGGACAGCAGGTGCAGATCTGTTTGCCTCCAAGGAATCAACGTAAAAGAGAAGCATTGCTCCCTGTCCTCCTTCCACAGGACTTCTGTATGCATTTCTCCCTTCGGTTTCCTTCCTCTCCTCCTACAGAGGATTCAGATTGAGAAAGTGCAGTTAGTCCTGGTATCCCCAAACTGGCCTCACATGGTCTGGTTACCTGGCCTCCCCCACTGATTAATCGGACACCATGGGAGCTCCCAGTCCAGAAGGATCTACTTTCACAGGCTCAAGGAGTTATGTTTCACCCCTTTCCCCAGGGCCTTCAGCTTTGGGCCTGGCCACTGAAGGGTTGGCCTCCTAGAAACAGGCCTGCCACTCACATTGTGGATTGAGCTTGTGCCCCCTGAAAGGTAGGCAGGGGCATCCTCTCTATGACTACAGAGCAGGTTCATTTCTCAGGTTGTGAGAAACCTTAATTCATACTCAGCAGTCGGCCAAAGAAAAAAAAATTCTAATATTTGTAATGTGACATGGTCAAGAATCACTAAAAAAAATTAAAGCAATTGCCAATCTTCTCTTGATGGTCTTGCTTATGTAAGTCATATGGAGGCATCAGTGTTAAATTGAGACTGCTTCATAACCAGTTCAAAGTTAATTGTAGTACATTTAAATTTCACTAACAAAACAATGCTTTCATTTATTAACTGCTGTGCTCAGATTCACTTGTGTCACTATTAAACACACTGTCAGATCATTTTAAACAATTAAATGTAGCAAATGAAGCTGTACACCTTGCAGGCTTCATTTGAGGACTTAATTTGCTGCTGTTACCAAAACATAAAATATCCTTTACATATCAACAGACTGCAGCCAAGCACAACTTCATGGAACCACAAGCTGACTGTTAAACCTACATACTGCTCTTGTGCTTTCTTTTTCCTTCTATCACAGTACTGTATATAATGATAGTAATAATAATTATTATTTATAATTATTATTATTGTGATATTGATATTAAACATAAAACAATAGTATTACACATGATACAGTACATTGGACAACATCAATATTAACAGAAAACAAATTCAATACCAGTGCAATACTGGAACTGGACAGATTGTTTTTATTGTCATTTTTTACTGTATACTGACACAAAGCATGTTGTGTCATAGAGACAGACGGGCAAGCGTTATACATACATACTTCCATACACTTATACATGCATATATTAATGTAATGTCAGTACATTTGATTACTTGAATACAAGTACTGTACTTGAGTACAATTTTAAGGAACTTGTACTTTACTTGAGTATTTCTTTTGTTAGTTACTTTGCTGCTTGTGTGCAGTATCAGAGCTTAAGCAACCCATTTTTTAAATAATTTATCTGCAACTTTATAATGAAAAAAAAAATTCAGGTAAGACTCCGGTAGATTCCGATAAGAAAAATAGTATAGGTTTCAATTACTTTTACTTGTACTTTTCACACTTAAGTACACTAACCTTAATAATGTTACTAGGTAAATACATTTAATATGTTTCCCATGCATAGATGACTTACGTGGGCTGGCCGGGTATATCAATGGCTGCCCATCTATTTTTGGTGACCCAAATACGTGTACGTACTTCTTACACAATTTTAAGTTTCTATTTTTTTATCTGTACAGAATCATAACTCTCTGAGGAAAGCTGACAAACAAACAGAAATGATGAACTGATGTGGCATTATACAAGAACTAACTAATCATCACTTTTTGACTGGTAGGCTGCATAAACACAGATTATTATCATATTATTATTATTATTATTATTATCATTATTATTATTATTATTATTATTATTATTATTATTATTATTATTATTATCATCATCATAATTATTGTCATTTTGAATATGTAGAAAAAGTTGAGTGTGTATTGAAAAGCAAAATGTCACTGGCTCTTGTTTCGGAAAAGTGAGCATCTCCATCGACAGCACAGATTTTGCATGAGGGCAGGCCTGATGGTTTGATCCCTCAGCCCATAGATGAGAGCACTCAGACATCTTGGAAGGATAGTCAGGCACACAAAGCAAACATTGTAAATCCGCATAAGGGCTAATCTCCCCAGTGTTTTTGCGATGGCTACCATGATGGTGGTGTTCAAGGTGGAGGTAAGAATCAGGCACAGCTGAATCAGGTGAAGCAGAAGTGTTTGAAGAGCCTTTCTAGCTGAGGCTTTGTCTGTTGAGGCAGACCTAGCTACCAGCGCTACACCAATGTAGGAGGCAAAGATTACTACACCAACTGACAGAAAGAGAATGCTGGCATACACTTCTTCAAAATCATTAAAGATTGGTGCGAAAAACATTGCTTCCTTACTGCAAAGGTCATTCATATGGAGATCAAGGGAGATTGTTGTGAACACATATAACAGCATAAAAACTCGAATGAGGATGTGAATAAAACTGAAGGCCCACACCAGAGCAATGGTAATGCTCAGGCTTCTCATGGTAAAGATGGCAGCATGCCTCAGTGGATAGCACACAGCCACAAATCTCTCAACTGACATCACAGCCAAGGTGAGAGGGGAGATGGTGATGGTGAAAACTGAAAGCAGAATGAGGGTACCACATGCATAATATGGCATTTTTATCTGTAAAGAAGACAAAAAGTAGAGGACAAGGTTTGATACCAGTGTAGCAGTGTCTGCAAAGAGCAGGTTGAACAGCAGGATGTAACGGGATGTCTCACAAAACACCTGCTTAGATCTCAGGGTGAACAGCAAAACACTGTTAATGTAGAAGAAAGAGCAGCTTGATCCCACAGATAACGTACCAAACAACATTTTCTCATGTGATTGTAGATACTGCAAATAGGTGGTGATATTGGCCTTAGGCTGCAACACAGACAACATCACAGAATTATATGTGAATAAAAACTGCAAACTGCAAGACATACAAAGTAAAGTTCATCCTATCAAAGAAGCTCAAAATGATCACCACAAACAGCTGTTGAGTTCAGAATGACAAATTATTCATCAAAGATGAACAGTCAAGTTAGCAAGTTAGAGGACATGCTTGTTTGCACAGAGAGCAGGGTGTGCTGCTGGTGTTTACTCCAACACAAGGTATATATCTTTTGTCCTCAGTTGAATCCCACATGTATCATTACATCAGCATGATATTCACATCAGTGATTAGTACTATAACCCTTTCCACTGTCTCTTTCACACTCGCCCCGTTTTCTCCCACTGCTTACAAGGTCGAGGTCATCTTTATTATACCATAGGGGGCAATTTGTTTCACCCCCAGCAGTGATAAAGTCATTATACTAAACTGCAGACAAACAAATTACTCAAAAAACAATAAAACATATTGTTATAATGCCATAAAATTGGCACAGTTTTTTCTCCACATTCTGTTGATAATGCCAGTTCTTGTTTTGAAAGTTTTAAAGGTCCTATTTGTGAGAAAAGTTTTTTTTTGTATAATATTCTTATTACATTTTCTGACATGAGCACAGACAACAAACAGCAAAACAACAAGGCCACAAAAAACAAATCTCCGACTACTTGTTATATGATATACACAGTACCATACACTAAAATATAACTGAGAGAATATGGGAGCCAAGTATATGTACAAACACAAATATAGACATTCATACATAGACATAACGAAACACTCAGCCTTTTAAAATTGACAGCAATGCAGCAAATACAAATCTGCAAAGAAAAAAGAGTAATAAATAAAATAACAATATCAATATGAGAGAAAATGCTATGTTTTTTAAAAAAGAAAAAAAAAGAAAAAAAAATATAATTAAATTAAAGTCCAGCCTTATGACCCAAAAACATCACTTAACCAGTTTTCCTCATTGCCCAGCTGGCACCGGACGTCAATAGACGTTGGTCTTTGGTTGGATTCAAGTCATGACGTCAGGTGACCAAAACCCAACGTCCATTGACATCTACTTTCAACATCTTTTGGCAACCAAAACCCAACGTGTGTCAGACGTCTTGTACTCACACAACTTTGACGCTGAATAATGACCTTTTTGATGACAAAATTCTAATGTCTGGACAACATCTATCAACAACGTTGATTTGACTTAATATAGCCTACATAACTGATATCCAACGTCGGACCAACGTTAAGTTCAGATGTTAACCCGATTTTCATTTTCAACTAAATACTAACGTCTATACAACGTCAGAGGCGTCTCAATTAGACGTCTCTATGACGTCTAATTGACATCTAGTGCCAGCTGGGTGCCATCTATCATCCCTTTTAGTACAATGGTTGTGAGTCGTTTACCTGCATATTTAAAGAAAGGGGTCCAAATCCTACAAAACTCACCCATCTTACATTTGAATCTATATGTTAGGTATTCCATTGGTAGTAAGTCAAATATCACTTTGTGCCAAACCCTAATTGTAGGTGGAACATTATCAATCCATCTAAGCTATGTATTTTTCCGAGCAGCAAATGTGAGAATACTGAGCAGCCTTCTTTGATGGGACCCTTTAATATGACGACTAGGCAGGCCGAGAAGCAGAACCTGAGGATCAGTATCAAGCTGGACGTCATGGATACATGTCCACATACAGTGCCTATAGCTTCCCACCTCTACTTGACATTTAGAACACTTTTCAGACAAACTAGAGTTCATCCTGTGTCTGAGCTGAGGTGTAATCTGCAAGCGATGTAGTATTCTAAACTGGGTCCCTCTGGTTCTGTTACATACAGAGATCTCTCTAGCTAACCGCCATATTTCTAACCATGTTGAATCATCTATTGTAAGATTGAAATCAGCATTCCATTTGCATCGCATTGCATTTGATACTCTAAGTTCATATTGCTAACAGAGTTGAGCTCAGCATATCCCCGACCGTGAACTGCTTTCTTGCCTACCATGGAGTAAACGTTCCATCTGTGAGGTCTGACAGTCAAAGTTATACCTGCTTTGATTCTGAATGAAGCTGCAAATTTGCAGATACCTGAAGAAGTGATTGCTGGGGAGACCATATTTCTGTCGGATTTGTTCAAATGTAAGCATCACTCCTTTATCAAATAGATGTCCCAGAGTTAAAACTCCCTTCTCCTCCCACATCTTAAATCCCAATGTCTGAGTGGGCTGGAGCAAAATGCATGTTCCCATACATCAGAGCTAGTGAGGACAATGTTTTAGAATGACCCTCTAACTTTCTTATTGCTTGCCAGGCTTGCAGACTTGTTGTAATTAAGATGTTATTGTCCCCAGCATTCTTAGATTTCTTTGAGTCCATGGCAAATAAAAGACTTGAGAGGCCATTACCTGCATTCACCGATTCCAGATCTAGCCACACCAGTTCTAGGTCATTATTAATCCACTCAACTATGTATCGAAACTGTGCAGCCAGCTGATAGAGCCTAATATTTGGGACAGCTAAGCCTCCCTGCTCTACAGACATTTGCAACTTAGCCATTTTTAGTTGTGGTTTCTTTCTGTTCTTTCTAACCCTAACCCTAACCCTGACCCAAATAAATGAACTGATCCAGCCATTTACCCGCCCAGTTGTTTTATTATTAAATAAAATAGGGACGATTTGAAAGTGATAAAGAAGTCTTGGCAGAATATTCATTTTGCGTAAAGCAATTCTATCCATCATTGATAGTGGAAGAGATATCCATCTGTCCAAGTCATCACATATATGCTTTAACAGAGGATCAAAGTTGGTCTTGTACATTGTTTCTAATGATGGGGTGATGGAAAGATAATTAAAGCCTGTGGGTGACCATTTAAATGGACAAGAGCTGGCCAGAGAAGAATTGCCTAGCGGCATGATTTCAGACTTAGAAAATTTACTAAATTGATTTATTACCTCCAAAACAGCTGGTATATATTTTGTTGGGTTAGTTATAAAAATCAATATATCATCAGCATATAAGGCTATTTTATGATCCTTCCCACCAACTGAAATTCCAGTGATATCTGGGCTATTCCTTATAGCTTCTGCAAGGGGCTCGATCGCTATAGCAAACAACAATGGGGATAAAGGGCACCCCTGCCTGGTTCCCCTGCCCAAAGGAAAGTAGGATGAAAGCTGGCCATTGATCCGAACAGCAGCCAGTGGTCTGTGATGTAACAACCTAACCCAGCTGCTGAAAGCATCTCCAAGCCCAAAGGCATTTAAGGTGGAAAAAAGAAAGTGCCATTCAACTCTGTCAAAGGCTTTTTCGGCATCTAGACTTATCATCATACTAGACAACTTCAGCTGATGTGACAACTGAATTACATTTAACAACCTTCTCATGTTGTTACAGGAGTTCCTGCCAACAATGAACCCTGTTTGATCAGTGTTGAAAATGGAGGGTAAAACCTTCTCAAGGCGCCGTGCTAATATTTTAGATAATATTTTAAAATCAACATTTAAAAGACTAATAGGTCGATATGAAGGGCATTCATCGACTGGTTTTCCTTTTTTAAGTATGAGACTAATATTGGCCTCTGTAAGTGATCTAGGTAAGGATACTTTATTAAATGATTCGTTGAGCATCTCCAAAAAAGGACCCATAAGCTCCAATTTAAAATCTTTATAGAATTCACCGCTAAGGCCATCCGGACCTGGAGACTTCCCTGATTGTAAGGTCTGCAATGCCTCCAGGACCTCCTGCTTCGTAATTGGTCCATTTAGCCCCTGTTTTTGTTCCTCTGTTAGGTTAGGTAAAGTAAGCTTCAACATAAATCCAACAATCAGGTCCTGTGCCTCCGGGGGCTCTTCACTGCTATATAACTGACTATAAAATTCCCTAAAAACCTTACAAATATTAACTGTATCAGATTTACTATGTCCATTTATCTCTTTAACATATGCAATTGTCTGAGAGTCATTCCTCTTGTTCACTAGTCTTGCAAGATACTTACTTGGTTTATTACCATACTCACCATAGCCCACATCCAGCATGTCTTTGGGCGGCATAAATAGTATACCAACAGGACTAAGCGTGATGATAACACGTAGTAAAACAGTGGCCATTCCTGGAACAAAACTATTTACAAAGACTAACACTGGGTCCTTTACAAACCATTCTAGAACCTCCAAACTTGAGATCACACCACAGAGTGCAAGTTCAAACTCTCCTTTCAGGTGGAGGACCCCCTGTTTAACGCTAAATGCAAGCACACTCCCTACTTGTCTGGCACAGTAAGTTGTAGTAGCGGTGGCAGAAAGAAAAGTTGTTTTTTGAGTTTTATTCCCAACTCATTAAATACTGAAGTTTTGGGTGGTGGCGGACCCAACCTACCAATTCCAAAGGCTCAGAATATGATTAGTTGTTAATGACACTCAACAATGTACTTTTCTTACAAATAGGACCTTTAAACTAAAATTCTGACCATATCTCAAAAGTTGTACATTTAAAACTTTTCTGTGACACAAAGTGATATACCGCTACTGTCTACTGGAAGTATAACTGAAAAAGGACAAGATGGAGGACCACAACAACAGTTACAGACGTTTTCAGCGTTAGCATGATAATACTAGCTAGTTAGCACAGTATTCGTCTTTCATGCGTTTTGCAGCCTGGTGGTATCGACATGGCCGAGTGTCAATCAAATCCAAATACATTATGATACATTTTTCCATTCCATAATTCCATAATTTTCCATTATGACCCAATCTCATTGGGTCATTTCCCAAAGGCCTGGAAATCTGCTATTGTTACCCCTGTTTTTAAATCTGGTGACTCAACTTCCTTACATAACTATCGCCCAATAAGCATTCTTCCCGCTATTTCCAAAATCGCAGAAAAATGGGTGGCACAGCAGATTGTCCATTACTTAAACAGCAGCTCCCCCTCTCTCCATGCCATGCAGTTTGGTTTTAGATCGAAGCATTCCACTGAAATGGCTACATGCTTCTTTATTGAGAAAATAAAATCCTTTCTCGATAAGGGAGGAGTTGTAGGGGCAGTGTTTCTGGACCTCAGGAAAGCATTTGATACAGTAAATCATTCTGTTCTTCTTACTAAGCTCTTAAAATTCAACTTCTCTCAAAACGTTGTGAGCTGGATTGAATCATATCTGCATGATCGAACACAATCTGTATCAGTTAATAATTGAAGATCTGACTCTCTTAGGCTAACCTCCGGTATCCCTCAGGGGTCAATATTAGGCCCCCTTCTATTTAGTCTTTATATTAATGATTTGCCCACTGTTTGTCCGGAGGCTGAATGCTTAATGTATGCAGACGATATGGTTTTCTTTGTTCATGGTCACACCAAAGACACTGTTGCCGCTAAACCCATTAAAACAATGTCCTATGTTACAACTTGATTGCAGGAGTGCTGTCTGCAGCTAAACATTTCTGAAACTGTAGGCATGTATTTCACTAAAAGAGAGTATCATCTGACCCCGACATACATGTTAATGGAGAAAGACTACAAATTGTCAGCCAATATAAATATCTTGGGATAATAATAGATTCAGAGCTTTCTTTTAAAGCCCATATTGGCAAACTGTGTAAAAAAATCAAGTTTAATCTTGCAAATTTTCGTGCAATTCGAAATGAAATGTCAACTGAAGCTGCAAAAATGTATTTGCATTCGATGATTTTTAGCCATTTTAACTATTGCCTGACCAGCTGGTCCCAGGCTGGTCAAAGTTCAAATAAAACATTGGAAATCTTGTATAAACAAGCAATTAAAGTTATGGATAAAAAACCTAGGCATTATCATCACTGTGCAATTTTAAAAAAAATACAGTATTTTAAATTGGGACAGTCTTCAAACATTTGCAGACTTAAAACTGACCTATAAAGTGCTGAATTGGCTCTAGATCCTCTGCAAGAGTTCATCAGCCAAAGAAACAGCCTTGAGTGTGTCACTCGAGGCTCTGTTAGAGGTGACTGTTATATTCCTCTGCGCAGGAGCACTTTCAGTAAGTCGGCCTGGTCAGTAAGGAGTGCAAGTGTGTGGAACTCAGTACCTGAGGAGGTTAAACTGCTTACAACATACAAGGCCTTCACAAAATATTGAAACTGTGGCTTATCAACACCTACAGCTGCCAACACTAAAAGATAAGCCTGTTGTGTTGTTCGATGTCATGATACGTATTTTTTTTTTTTGTATAGTAAGTGCTTGTATATGTATTTTGTATGTTGTACATTTTTTGTTTGTTTGTTTTTGGTTTTGTAATTCTCTGCTTTTTTTTTACATCATGGCCAGGGGACTACAGATGAAAACTAGCCTTCTGGCTAACTCTGGCTTTTTTAACCATGTGTAATCATGTGTTTTATGAAATTGCACTGTCCCCTTTTAAATAAGCTAATAATAATAATAATAATAATAATAATAATAATAATAATAATAATAATAATAATAATAACATACTTTTTACACAATTTAACATTTGTGTTTTTCATCTATACTGTTTCGTTTCTGTCTGATTGTCATGATCATAACTGTCTGAGCACATTTCACAGACGAACAGAAATAATACACCACCGTTACATTATGCAAGAAATACTAATTTGACTTTTTAATTAAATAACATGTAATAAAGGCCAATAACATGAAATCTTTCCATACGATCATCACTTTTGTTAATGGTAAATAACCACAGATTATTGTTAGTATTATTATTATTGTTGTTGTTATTTTTAATATGTAGCAACATGGTGTACAATGCTAAAAGTTGAGTGTGTATTGAAAAGCATTCACTTGAAATTGTTACTGGCTTTTGTTTCGGAAAAGTGAGCATCTCCATCGACAGCACAGATTTAGCATGAGGGCAGGCCTGATGGTTTGATCCCTCAGCCCATAGATGAGAGCACTCAGACATCTTGGAAGGATAGTCAGGCACACAAAGCAAACACTGTAAATCCGCATAAGGGCTGATCTCCCCAGTGTTTTTGCGATGGCTACCATGATGTTGGTGTTCAAGGTGGAGGTAAGCATCAGGCACAGCTGAATCAGGTGAAGCAGAAGTGTTTGAAGAGCCTTTCTAGCTGAGGCTTTGTCTGTTGAGGCAGACCTAGCTACCAGCGCTACACCAATGTAGGAGGCAAAGATTACTACACCAACTGACAGAAAGAGAATGCTGGAATACGCTTCATCAAAATCATTAAAGATTGGTCCAAAAAACACTGTTTCCTTACTGCAAAAGTCATTCATATGCAGATCAAGGGAGATTGTTGTGAACACATATAACAGCATAAAAACTCGAATGAGGATGTAAATAAAACTGAAGGCCCACACCAGAGCAATGATGATGCTCAGGCTTCTCATGGTAAAGATGGCAGCATGCCTCAGTGGATAGCACACAGCCACAAATCTCTCAACTGACATCACAGCCAAGGTGAGAGGGGAGATGGTGAAAGTGAAAAGTGAGAGCAGAACGAGGGGACAACATGCAAAATATGAAACTCTTATCCGTAAAGCAGCCAGAATGAAGAGCAAGAGGTTCAATACCAGTGCAGCAGTGTCTGCAAAGAGCAGGTTGAACAGCAGGATGTAACGGGATGTCTCACAAAACACCTGCTTAGACCTCAGGGTGAACAGCAAAACACTGTTAATGTAGAAGAAAGAGCAGCTTGATCCCACAGATAACGTGCTAAACAACATTATCTCATGTAATTGTAGATACTGCAAATAAGTGATGTTATTGGCCTTAGGCTGCAACACAGACAACATCACAGAATTATATGTGAAGAAAAAAAGACTCTTTTGACTTGTTGTACCAGTAAACTGCAAGACATGTAAAGTAAATTTCATCCTATCAAAGAAGCTCAAAATTGTCACCACAAACACCTGTTGAGTTCAGAACAACAAATTATTCATCAAAGACGAACAGTCAAGTCAACAAGTTAGAGGACATTTTTGTTTGTTTGTACAGAGAGCAGAAGTGGTGTGCTGCTGGTGTTTCCTGCAACACAAGGTGTATATCCTTTGTCCTCAGTTGAATCCCACATGTATCATTACATCAGCATGTTGTTCACATTAGAAATTATTAATTAGTAATGTAACTCTTTACCACTGTCTCTTTCACACTTGCCCCATTTTCTCCCACTGCTTACAAGATCAAGGTCATCTTTATTATACCATAGGGGGCAATTTGTTTCACCACCAGCAGTGATAAAGTCATTACACTAAACTGCAGACAAGAAAATTACTCAAAAAACAACAAAACATATTGTTATAATGCCATAAAATTGGCACAATTTTTTCCCCACATCCTGTTGATAATGCCAGTTCTCATTTTGAATGTTTTAAAGGTCCTATTTGTAAGAATAATTCATCTTTGAATTTTATTGCAAACTCATCAAATACTTTGGGATGGTGATGGACCTGACCTACAATTCCAAACATCAGTATTTGATGAGTTGTTAGCGACACTCAAAAATGTACTTTTCTCACAAATGGGACCTTTAAACTAAAATTCTGGCCATATATTAAAAATTGCACCTTTAAAACTTTTGAGCAACACAAAGTGATATACCTCTACTGTCTACTGGAAGTATAACTGAAAAAGGACAAGATGGAGGACCGCAACAACAGTTACAGATGTTTTCATCGTGCTTTCAAGTGTGAATCACTTTCGGCAAGTCGTGCTCAGCCCATCTTAGCGAATCTTCAGAGAAGTTAAGTAAGACATTTGCAGTAACTTCATAGTGCTGATTTGCCATTTGGCGTTAGCATGCTAATACTAGCTAGTTAGCCCCGTATTTGTCCTGTCATGCATTTTGCAGCCTGGTGGTATCGACATGGCCGAGTGTCACTCGAATCCAGGTACATTATGATCTTTTTTCTTATTAACAACATATATTACAGTGGTATAGATCATATAAGGAATAGGGCAGTGAGTGATTTTTGTGCCTGGACATTGTGTGGTTGAGCAAGAGAGAGCAAGCGGCCGGCCACTGACTCAGACACATTTTTTCTTGGTGAGGTTTGCAGGCGTTTAAGGAGCCAGAAACACCTTTTGTGAGTACAGCACTAGTGAATGTAGTGGAGCAAGAAAAGAGAGCAAGCTTTACCTGAAACAACTTAGCTTCACGTAGTATCTGGAAAGCCACTTAACCCTATGTTACCTTGAAATAAAGATAACTTACTGTGACATATCAAATTCATTATGGTCGTAACACATAAACACTGGTTTTGCAATTTACTTTGTTACCACTTCCACAAGGCTCACAAAAGTCTGGCATTTCATTTTCCGGAGAAATGCCTCTTGCAGCCCAAAATAGTTTTGGCCTAAATTTCATGTAGTTTTCCCCTCCAAAGTCAAAATCAGATTTTCCACCTGGTGATACATTCATTTTATTAGATCATTTGTCCAATTCCACAAAAGGGCACTGTATCCTCAGCTGTTCAGAAGTGCTTCAGTTTCACATCATCTGACTTCAAACAAACCACCCTCCACTGTAATACTATAGCCAATCTTCTTGCTAATAGTCTTGTTTGCTTAAGTGTAGTTCATATACAGCCACTAGAGTTAAATATAGACTGTTTCATAACCAGTTAAAAGTAACATGTAGAATGTTTTAATTCTGATTTAAAAAAAAAATCAAAACTCACTAATGTCATGTTTAAACACACTGCCAGACAAATTAAAATGAGTAAATGTATTAAATGCAGTGATGGAGTGTAACTAAATACATTTACTGAAGTACTTTACTCATTTTGAGGAACATGTACTTTACGTAAGTATTTTCATTTTCTAATTATTTATAATTCCATTCTTCTAAATTTTGGAGGCAAATATCGTACTTTTTAATCATTAGATTAATTTTGAAAGTTAAGTATATAGTTACTTTTCTGATTGCATGCGGCACCAGAAAAATGCTGACTATAACACCTGATAATTGGTCAGGACCATAATTGGTCAACCTATAATACATACATGTAAATATATATACAATTTACTTTTAGTGGTACTTTTGATACTTAAGTACATTTATTGCCAGAAAATTACTTTTGATACTTAAGTACGTTTAATATCAGATTCTTAAAGATTTCACTCAAGTATGACTATTGGATACTTTATACAACACTGAGTAAATGAAGTTGTACAACTTGCAGGCCTCTTCTGAGGACACACATTTGATTAGACTAAAAATACCTGGCAGATCTAGCACAAAGTCGTACCCATATTTCTTGTGTCAACAAAGGGCTGTAGCCTTCAACAGAAAATAACTGTCATCACCGAGTAAACATGAAATATCTTTCACAGATCAACAGGTTTTAATATTGATCTCCTGCGCGCTTATAGTATCTTAGACTAATTTTGACAATTTTCTACATGCGTAGTTAACATCTTTCTTGTTTTGATGTCAGAGAATATTTGAAGTTACATTTTTACACAATTTAACATTTGTGTTTTTCATCTATACTGTTTTGTCTTTGTCTAACTCTCATCATAACTGTCTGAGCACATTTCACAGACAAATAGAAATGATAGACCACCGTTACATTTTGCAAGAAAAACAAATTTATTGAATTTTTAATTAAATAACATGTAATAAAGGCCAGTATTATAAAATATTTCCATACAATCATCACTTTTGTTCATGATAAATGACCACAGATCATTGTTGTTGTTGTAGTTATTATTATTATTATTATTATTATTGTTATTATTGTTATTATTATTTTTGTCATTTTTTATATGGAGCAACAGGGGGTAACATGTTAAAAAGTGGAATGTGTATTGAAATGCATTCACTTGAAATTGTTACTGGCTCTTGTTTCAGAAAAGTGAGCATCTCCATCGACAGCACAGATTTTGGCTGAGGGCAGGCCTGATGGTTTGATCCCTCAACCCATAGATGAGAGCACTCAGACACTTCGGAAAGATATTCAGGCACACAAAGCATATATTGTAAATCTGCATGAGGGCTAATCTCCCTACTCTTCTAGCAATGGATGTTAAAATTGTGCTGTAGAAGGTGGAGGTAAGCATCAGGCACAGCTGAATCAGGTGAAGCAGAAGTGTTTGAAGAGCCTTTCTAGCTGAGGCTTTGTCTGTTGAGGCAGACCTGGCTACCAGCGCTACACCAATGTAGGAGGCAAAGATTACTACACCAACTGACAGAAAGAGAATGCTGGCATACGCTTCTTCAAAATCATTAAAGATTGGTCCGAAAAACACTGCTTCCTTACTGCAAAAGTCATTCATATGCAGATCAAGTGAGATTGTTGTGAACACATATAACAGCATAAAAACTCGAATGAGGATGTGAATAAAACTGAAGGCCCACACCAGAGCAATGATGATGCTCAGGCTTCTCATGGTAAAGATGGCAGCATACCTCAGTGGATAGCACACAGCCACAAATCTCTCAACTGACATCACAGCCAAGGTGAGAGGGGAGATGGTGACAGTGAAAACTGAGAGCAGAATGAGGGGACAACATGCATAATATGAAAGTCTTATCCGTAAAGAAGCCAGAATGTAGAGCAAGAGGTTCGATACCAGTGTAGCCGTGTCTGCAAAGAGCAGGTTGAACAGCAGGATATAACGGGATGTCTCACAAAACACCTGCTTAGACCTCAGGGTGAACAGCAAAACACTGTTAATGTAGAAGAAAGAGCAGCTTGATCCCACAGATAACGTGCTAAACAACATTACCTCGTGTGATTGTAGATACTGCAAATAAGTGGTGTTATTGGCCTTAGGCTGCAACACAGACAACATTACAGAATGATATGTGAACAAAAAAAGACTCTTTTGGCTTGTTGTACCAGTAAACTGCAACACATACAAAGTAAAGTTCATCTTTTCAAAGAAGCTCAAAATGATCACCACAAACAGCTGTTGAGTTCAGAATGACAAAATATTCATCAAAGATGAGCAGTCAAGTCAGCAAGTTAGAGGACATGTTTGTTTGCACAGAGAGCAGAAGTGGTGTGCTGCTGGTGTTTCCTGCAACACAAGGTATATATGCTTTGTCCTCAGTTGAATCCCTCATGTATGATTACATCATCATGGTGTTCATATTAGAAATTAGTAATGTAACTCTTTACCACTGTCTCTTTCACACTTGCCCCATTTTCTGCCACTGCTTACATGGTCAAAGTCATCTTTATAATACTGTAGGAGGCAATTTGTTTCACCACCAGCAGTGATAAAGTCATTACACTAAACTGCAGACAAGAAAATTACTCAAAAAACAACAAAACATATTGTTATAATGCCATAAAATTGGTACCATTTTTTTTCTAAATTCTGTTGATAATGCCAGTTCTTGTTTTGAATGTTTTAAAGGTCCTATTTGTAAGAATAGGTAATCTTTGAGTTTTATTCCCAACTCATCAAATACTTACACTTTGGGATGAGGCAGATCCGACCAACAATTCCAAACATCAGTATTTGACGAGTTGTTAATGACACTCAAACATGTACTTTTCTCACAAATGGGACCTTTAAACTAAAATTCCGGCCATATATTGAAAGTTGCACCTTTAAAACTTTTGAGCAACACAAAGTGATATACCTCTACTGTCTACTGGAAGTATAACTGAAAAAGGACAAGATGGAGGACCGCAACAACAGTTACAGATGTTTTCATCGTGCTTTCAAGTGTGAATCACTTTCGGCAAGTCGTGCTCAGCCCATCTTAGCGAATCTTCAGAGAAGTTAAGTAAGACATTTGCAGTAACTTCATCGTGCTGATTTGCCATTTGGCAATAGCATGCTAATACTAGCTAGTTAGCCCCGTATTCGTCCTGTCATGCATTTTGCAGCCTGGTGGTATCGACATGGCTGAGTGTCAATCGAATCCAGGTACATTATGATCTTTTTTCTTATTAACAACATATATTACAGTGGTATAGATCATATAAGGAATAGGGCAGTGAGTGATTTTTGTGAGTGGACATTGTGTGGTTGAGCAAAGAGAGAGCAAGCGGCCGGCCACTGACTCAAACACATTTTTTCTTGGCGAGGTTTGCAGGCGTTTAAGGAGCCAGAAACACCTTTCGTGAGTACAGCACTAGTGAATGTAGTGGAGCAAGAAAAGAGAGCAAGCTTTACCTGAAACAACTTAGCTTCACGTAGTATCTGGAGAGCCACTTAACCCTATGTTACCTTGAAGTAAAGACAACTTACTGTGACATATCAAATTCATTATGGTCGTAACACATAAACATTGGTTTTGCAATTTACTTTGTTACAACTTCCACAAGGCTCACAAAAGTCTGGCATTTCATTTTGTGGAGAGATGCCTCTTGCAGCCTAAAATAGTTTTGGCCTAAATTTCATCTCGTTTTCCCCTCCAAAGTCAAAATCAGATTTTCCGCCTGGTAATACATTCATTTTGTTAGTTCATTTGTTTATTTCCACAAAAGGGCACTGTCTCCTCAGCCGTTCAGAAGTGCTTCAGTTTCACATCATCTGACTTCAAACAAACCACCCTCCATTGTAATATGATAGCCAATCTTCTTGCTAATAGGCTTGTTTGCTTATGTGTAGTTCATATAAAGCCACTAGAGTTAAATTTAGACTGTTTCATAACCAGTTAAAAGTAAAACGAACAATGTTTCAATTCTGATAAAAGAAAATTTCAAAAAATACAAAACTCACTAATGTCATGTTTAAACACACTGCCAGACAAATTAAAACTAGTAAATGCAGTGATGGAGTGTAACTAAATAAATTTACTGAAGTACTTTACTCATTTTGAGGAACTTCTACTATACTTAAGTATTTTGATTTTCTGCTACTTTATATTTCCATTCCTTTACATTTTGGTGGCAAATATCGTACTCTTTATTCATTAAATTAATTTCAAAAGTTAACTAACTAGCTACTTTTCTGATTGTATAGAGCACCAGAAAAATGCTGACTATCACACCTGATAATTGGCCAGGACCATAATTGGTCAACCTATAATGTACAATATTACATACATGTAAACATATATATAATTTACTTTTAGTGGTACTTTTGATACTTAAGTACATTTATTGCTAGAAAATTACTTTTGATACTTAAGTACATTTAATATCAGATTCTTAAAGATTTTACTCAAGTATGACTATTGGGTACTTTATACAACACTGAGTAAATGAAGCTGTATGACTTGCAGGCTTCTTCTGAGGACACACATTTGATTAGACTAAAAATACCTGGCAGAACTAGCACAAACAAAAGTCTTACCCATATTTCTTGTGTCAACAAAGGGCTATAGCCTTCAACAGAAAATAACTGTTATCACCAATTAAACATGAAATATCTTTCACAGATCAACAGATTTTAATCTTGATCTTTTGCTCGCTTATACTATCTTAGACTAATTTTGACACTTCTCTACATGCGTAGTAAACTTCTTTCTTGTTTTGAAGTCAGAGAATATTTGAAGTTACATTTTTACACAATTTAACATTTGTGTTTTTCATCTATATTGTTTCGTTTCTGTCTAACTCTCATGATCATAACTGTCTGAGCACATTTCACAGACAAAGAGAAATAATAAACCAACGTTACATTTTGTAAGTAAAAAAACAAATTTATTGAGTGAATAATTAAGAGACATGTAATAAAGGCCAATAACATAAAATCTTTCCATACAATCTTCACTTTTGTAAATGTTAAATAACCACAGATTACTATTGTTATTATTATTATTATTATTATTATTATTATTATTGTCATCATTTATATGTAGCAACAAGGTGTAACATGCTGAAAAGTGGAGTGTGTATTGAAATGCATTCACTTGAAATTGTTACTGGCTCTTCTTTCAGAAAAGTTAGCATCTCCATCGACAGCACAGATTTTGGCTGAGGGCAGGCCTGATGGTTTGATCCCTCAGCCCATAGATGAGAGCACTCAGACACTTCGGAAAGATATTCAGGCACACAAAGCATACATTGTGAACCCGCATGAGGGTTAATCTCCCTACTCTTCTCGCAATGGATGTTAAAATTGTGGAGCTCAAGGTGAAGGTAAGACTCAGACTCAGCTGAATCAGGTGAAGCAGAAGTGTTTGAAGAGCCTTTCTAGCTGAGGCTTTTTCTGTTGAGGCAGACCTGGCTACCAGCGCTACACCAATGTAGGAGGCAAAGATTACAACACCAACTGACAGAAAGAGAATGCTGGCATACGCTTCTTCAAAATCATTAAAGATTGGTGCGAAAAACATTGCTTCCATACTGCAAAAGTCATTCATATGCAGATCAAGGGAGATTGTTGTGAACACATATAACAGCATAAAAACTCGAATGAGAATGTGAATAAAACTGAAGGCCCACACCAGAGCAATGATGATGCTCAGGCTTCTCATGGTAAAGATGGCAGCATGCCTCAGTGGATGGCACACAGCCACAAATCTCTCAACTGACATCACAGCCAAGGTGAGAGGGGAGATGGTGACAGTGAAAACTGAGAGCAGAATGAGGGGACCGCATGCATAATATGAAAGTCTTATCCGTAAAACAGCCAGAATGTAGAGCAAGAGGTTCGATACCAGTGTAGCCGTGTCTGCAAAGAGCAGGTTGAACAGCAGGATATAACGGGATGTCTCACAAAACACCTGCTTAGACCTCAGGGTGAACAGCAAAACACTGTTAATGTAGAAGAAAGAGCAGCTTGATCCCACAGATAACGTGCTAAACAACATTATCTCATGTGCTTCTAGATATTGCAAATAAGTGGTGATATTGGCCTTAGGCTGCAACACAGACAACATCACAGAATTATATGTGAAGAAAAAAAGACTCTTTTGGCTTGTCGTACCAGTAAACTGCAACAAATACAAAGTAAAGTTCATCTTGTCAAAGAAGCTCATAAAATGATCACCACAGACAGCTGTCGAGTTCAGCTCAGACAGCTGTCGAGTTCAGTTCAACAGGAGACAGACAGCTGTCGAGTTCAGAAAAAAAGACTCTTTTGGCTTGTCGTACCAGTAAACTGCAACAAATACAAAGTAAAGTTCATCTTGTCAAAGAAGCTCATAAAATGATCACCACAGACAGCTGTCGAGTTCAGAACGACAGATTATTCATCAAAGATGAGCAGTCAAGTCCTGCAACACAAGGTATATATGCTTTGTCCTCAGGTCAACCCCACATGTATGATTACATCATCATGGTGTTCACATTAGAAATTAGTAATGTAACTCTTTACCACTGTCTCTTTCACACTCGCCCCATTTTCTCCCACTGCTTACAAGGCCAAGGTTATCTTTATCAGCGTTTCCCTTAGATTTTTTTGTAGCAGCGGTGCTCTTGAGTCGGTTACCAAGCCACAGTAGGGGGTTCAGGGGTCATGCCGCCCCGTAAGTAAATTTTGTAAAATAACACTCTAAATGCTGACTACTGGTGAGACTTACAAAATGAGTCTCATTCTTACAAATGACATAACAATCAACAGATTCAAGGCATCTGCTGAGACCAGATCATTGAACAAATGTACCCTGAACTGGGCAGAAACAAAGTTCATAATTTGTGTTTGGGTTTCAGTAGAGTAGCGTTTTGCCTATGTAACCGGTCTTAATTTCCTCTGTGTTGTGTTCTGGTAAATGACGAGCAAGGAGACCCAGAATTTCCACACACGACACTTTACTGCAGTGGCACATGAAAGAAAACAGCATACAGTGTGATGAGTGGCGGCGTGGTATACACTCTCTCTCACAGCTCTCCGGTCAAACAGAAGACAGATCTGCACTTTGACATATTAACATTTCAATTTCCACATAAAACAATTTCAATCAAAACAGTATCTGAAATTGTTTCAGATACTGAAGATTTTCAGTATTCTGTCCACAGTACACGTATTATTACGCAACCATAACAAAATCATTACAAACATAACAAAATAGTCTCCATACCTGCAGTGGCAAATGAAAGAAAACAGCATACAGTGTGATGAGTGGCGGCGTGGTAGACACTCTCTCTCACAGCTCTGACGGGAGCAAGATGGATGCCATTAGTAACAGAGCTAAACAATGCTAGCGCATTTAGCGGCAGATAATTACTCAAAACTCGACATAAACTGTACAGACTACGGTGAAACTAACAGGCAACATCCGTGACATCATCATCCATTATATATGTTAATCCAACCTTGTTTCAACCGTAAATTACGTTTATATGAACTTTTAATGGAAGAGAAAGGTAGTTTCGTGCTTACCTCCGGTCAAACAGAAGACAGATCTGACCGGAGCGCGCATGTACGGTCCTACGTCATCACGCCGACAGATGCCGCACACATACACACGACTCAGGTAAACCTCACATACAGGCAGGTGATTAAAACAAAATATAACGAACGAAAATAAATGTTTTTTGTGGAATTCATATCTGAACCTGCTACACCTAGGAGTGTGGACAGCAGGTCTGAGGGGGCTTCAGACGGCTCTGTCAAGTTTACCTAGCTAGCTGCTAGCAACTTTTAATGCAAGCTAGCAAATGGGGCCTAATGAATGTAATGTCAATCCAACAAACACAGTAATTTGCTTATGACATGGGGTAAACAGTCAAATCAGAGATGGTTAAGAAAGGAATTTACTTGGTGCTTGTTTTTATTATAGCCTAAGTTAAGTTAAGTCAACCTATAATATACAATATTTGCATACATGTAAATATATGTGTTGGGAATCGATTATTGATTATTAATTAAAATGTTATTATTGGTTAACTAAAGTTCAAAGTTTAAGTTTTAAGTTTAAGTTTATTTTAATTTTTTTTATTTATAATTATTAATTATTAAATTAAATTATTTTATTAAATAAAATTATTATAATTGATTAATGAACCATAGTTTACTTTGATTCATGAATGAACATGGGGCACCAACCTGAAGTCAGCGATCAATAATCAAATGATATACCTTTAGTCTCAAAACCTGAAATTAGTCAAATTGTCATATTATGAAAATATCAATAATTAGATAAGAGGGAAGGCGTAAATCCGAGCACTGACCATCTCAACCAGCTGTTATTATTATATGGGATTGTGCAAAATAATCACAGACACTGCTCAGTTATAATCAACAGTGTTTATTAAAGCCTTCGCCAAAAACACAAACCACCTACTTTAACAAACAACAGTCGCTTTCTACAACTAGCAACACAAAAACATAAGCAAGCCAACATATAGATAGGTGTGTGTGTGTGTGTGTGTGTGTGTGTGTGTGTGTGTGTGTGTGTGTGTGTGTGTGTGTATGTATGTGGCAGGAAGTCCCTTGTAAAGACTACGAAGATAGCCGAACGTGGTTTAGGAAGTCACGTTCGCCGGACTACAAATTTGATGAGCATGACTTAAGAAATCTCGTCGGAGAGACTACAGGAAATGCCGAACGTGACTTGGCGAAGTCACACGAGAACACGACTTCCGAGGTGATGATTCCGATTCAACTGAAACATATACCTGGAATTCAAAAATGGCGGCAGTGAATGTGTCGACCCAAGGCAATCACTACACGCGCACACAAAATTTAAACAAAGACGACGGTTACGTCGTCTCTGGCTTCATGTGCAGTTTGATTGCACTCGAGGTGAAATTGGAGGGATAATACCCACAGTTCCAAAAAGGTAGTCGGGATACCGAGAGGGGTCCGCCTCCGAAGTCAATAAAGGGAATATCGCTAGACACATGTATCTTATACATAAGTTATAACAGGGTTACTAACTATAAGTCTCCTACAGATTGCTTACAGGATTACATGTGTATGTTGCCCGGGACGTATATATGTGGAGGTGTGTGTGTGCGGGTGGGTGTGTGTATAAGGAAAGAAGCTAAGCGGGTGCTTAACAGACAACAAACAATAACACAACGACCATGTGGTACACAGCGGTCATATCTCCCTCAAACTGTGGCGGGCAACGCAAATCGAGGTTCGCTTACCGGCCACTGATCGAGGCGAAATACGATGTACTGTGATCACACACGGCGGCAAAACCACACAAGCTATCCACTGAGTGGATCCCCAGCGTGATCGATCGAATGGAAGGACCGGACCTCGGTGGTTCCGTCTCCTTCTGAAGATAATTTCTTCCTTCTGCAGGCGGTGAGGAACGACTGGGTTGTGCAGTGTTCCTCTAACAGCCTCTGTCTCGTCCAGCGAGAAGGGAACTGAAGCCTAGGTCTTATGGTAACTGCTGAATGAAACCGGAGCTTCTTCACAACATCACGTTACCCTGGGAATGTGATGTGCAGAGGGGTCTCCTGACTTTTAAACTCTCAGTGACCTTTTGGGGGCGGGCAGTACCTTAAATTACAGTTTTTCACACCTTTTGTTCGTCGGCTCAGTTGCTTTGTTCTTGAACTCCTCAGGTTGATAAGGCCCTAGTAGTTAGGCTTTTGATTTCCCTTACAGGCCTTCTCTTTTTTTGAGCCATGTGGGATGGGGCCCAACAAATGTTTTTGGTTAGGTAAGTTAGTTTTGGGTCAGATTATGTTTGTTTGTTGTTTTGTGCCATGCTCACCCTGAAGCTCAATGCCACCATTCTCCTCAAGATTGAATAAATGATCTTTTGTTGGACTGCAGCTCTGTGGCCATGGTCATCCTTGGGAGTGGGGAAAGAGGGAAGCATCTTTTCTTGTTATGTTCGATTCCCTAGGCCAGACATAACATGAAATGGAGGCTTGTCATTCTTTCTCTGTTTCGTTGTGTCTGGTGAATTCGCTTTGTTTCTCTGTTATTGTCTCTGCTTGTCTGTTTGGCATTTTCTTTTTTGTGGTGGTGGCGGAAGTGAAATGGAGTTCAAATTAGCGGAGTTTGTGGCTAATCCAACCACAGAGGTATTAAAAAAGTATAAAGGGCTGATTTGTGCCTTATCGCCAGTTCATTTGATGTGCATATATCATCTAGCACAAAGAAAGAGGCGTTGCATGATCTGCTCTATGCAAAGCTGAGTGAAAGGGGATGGATTGGTGAGCCAGCTCCCATGGTTGGAGTTGAGCTGGGTGATCTGGCTGGTGTTCCTGCCCTACTCCCAACCTCCCAGTCCCAAACTGTCATGAATGCAGAGGAGCTGAGGCTCACCCTGCGTATAAAGGAGGTGGAGGGGAGACAGCGGGAGTTGGAGGTGGAAACCATGCACCTGAAAGTAAGGGCTCTGGAGTTAGAGCGGGGAGCTGCTGTAACTGCCAGTCCTTTACCCATGCAGACATCCACGCCCAGTCCCCACGACGGATTTGATGTGAGCAGGCACATTGCCCTAGTTCCTCTATTCAGGGAGTCTGAAGTGGATTTGTATTTTAGTGCATTTGAGCGCATCGCCGCTACACTACATTGGCCGAAGAGTGTGTGGCCTCTTCTACTCCAGTGTAAGTTAGTTGGGAAAGCACAGGAAGTATACAACTCTCTGTCCATTGAAGACAGCCTTAATTATGACATAGTGAAAGCAACTGTCCTTCGAGCCTATGAATTAGTACCAGAAGCATACAGACAAAGGTTTAGGAATTGTGGAAAAACTGCCAATCAGACATATGTTGAGTTTGCAAGGGAGAAGAGCACTCTGTTTGACAAATTGTGCCAGGCCAGTAAAGTAACAACTTTTAATAACTTGCGGGAAGTCATTTTGCTAGAGGAATTTTAAAAAACAACTTCCTGAGAAAATTGTGTTTTTTTCTTCCCCAGGGCGCCGTGATCCAGTCCCCATTGGCCGGAGTCCTAGATCACCCAAAAACTCCTGTCGTAACCCCACTGCTGCTACTGGTGACACTGAGAAACGAGAGTGTTTCTATTGCCATGGTCACCTCATTGCCATCTGTCCCACTCTTAAGAGAAAAGAACAATCTAAGAATGTCAAAACACCGTCCCCAATCGGTTTCATACACACCAAACCATATCACCAGCAAAGTGTGGATGTGGTAGATGAAATTGATAAGGATTTCAAACCATTTGTTACACAAGGTTCTGTTTCTCTTGAGGGTATGGATAAGCCAGTTTGAATCACTATCCTGCGGGATACCGGTGTGAAACAGTCTCTCATGTGTGAAGGTGTTCTCCCCTTTTCAGCTCAGTCTGTGGTTCCAACATTATTACAGATTTGTGCCTTTCCGACTCCGACTGTTGCACCCGTGCTCAGGTCCGGAAACTTAGAGACTTGGTGGATCTCAGTGACTCTTTTATGACTACCTCTGATCCCACAGGTTCTCTCTCAGACATTAAAGAGAATGTTGTTGTGGAGCTTCAGCCTGAACTCTGACTCTTTTAGTAGACAGAGTACAACTAATCAATGCACAGAAAACTGATGCCACTTTGTCTGCCTTCGCCTTCCAGTGGGTCCCAGCCTTCGCCGCCACCTTCCAGTGGGTTTCAGCCTTCGTCGCCTGCATCCTTTCATGTTATGTTTGGTTCCCCTGGGCCGGACATAACACCATTCAGGTGACACCCTCATCCTTCCCCTCCCCCTCATCAGTGTGTGGAGCGCCACACCTGTGGCTACTTGCCACTTAGGCAAACCAGTATAAATTGCCGCAGATGCCAGTGGGCTTGGGGTGACTGTGACATGCAGAGAGCCTGAGCGCATGAGCTACTACCGACAGTTTTTTCTTAAGACAATAGCATCTTGGCTAATTGGTGTTTATACTGGCTTAAATTAAGCAGTGTATGAGTTACCGTTACCCATTGTTTCTTTCCCCTCCTTTACACCCGGTTTATTATTTAACTATGTGACTCCCTTCATCCTCCAGCCATACGGGGACATAACAGTTGATCTTTGAGTTTTATTCCCAACTCATCAAATACTGACGCTTTGGGGTGGTGACCCACCCAACCTACAATTCCAAACATCAGTATTTGACGAGTTGTTAATGACACTCAAACATGTACTTTTCTCACAAATGGGACCTTTAGACTAAAATTCCGGCCATATCTTAAAAGTTGCACCTTTAAAACTTATGAGCAACACAAAGTGATATACCGCTACTGTCTACTGGAAGTATAACTGAAAAAGGACAAGATGGAGGACCTCAACAACAGTTACAGACATTTTCATCGTGCTTTCAAGTGTGAATCATTTTCAGCCAGTCGTGATCGGCCCATCTTAGTGAATCTTCAGAGAAGTTAAGTAAGACATTTGCAGTAACTTTTTAATGCTGATTTGCCATTTGGTGTTAGCATGCTAATACCAGCTAGTTAGCCACGTATTCGTCTTGTCATGCATTTTGGAGCCCAGTGTCAATCGAATCCAGGTACATTATGATCTCTTTTCTTATTAACAACATATATTACAGTGGTATCCTGTAAGGAATAGGGCAGTGAGTGATGTTTGTGCATGGACATTGTTTGGCTGAGCAAGAAAGAGCACGCCGCCAGCCAATGACTTAGACACATTTTTTCTTGGTGAGGTTTGCAGGCATTTAAGGAGCCAGAAACACCTTTCGTGCTGTGAGGACAGCACCGGTGAATGTAGTGGAGCAAGAAAAGAGAGCAAGCTTTACCTGAAACAGCTTAGCTTCACGTAGTATCTGGAGAGCCACTTAACCCTATGTTTTTTTTTCGTTTTTTTTTTGTAAGTATATTTTTTTGGCCCTTATGCCTTTATTGGTAGAATAGCTTGAAGACACGACAGGATGAGAGAAAGGGGGAGTGACACGCAACAAAGGGCCCCATGCCGGGACTCAAACGCAGGGCTGCTGCAGCGAGGACAAAGCCTCTGCACATGGGACGCCTGCTCCACCAACTGTGCTAAATGGCGCCCACTTAACCCTATATTACCTTAAAATGAAGATAACTTACTGTGACATATCAAATTCATTATGGTCGTAACACATAAACATTGGTTTTGCAATTTACTTTGTTACAACTTCCACAAGATTCACAAAAGTCTGGCATTTCATTTTGTGGAGAGATGCCTTTTGCTGCCCAAAATAGTTATGGGCTAAATTTTATGTCGTTTTCCCCTCCAAAGTCAAAATCAGATTTTCCGCCTGGTGATACATTCATTTTATTAGTCCATTCGTTTATTACCAAAAAAAGGGCACTGTCTCCTCAGTTGTTCAGAAGTGCTTCAGTTTCACATCATCTGACTTCAAACAAACCACCCTCCACTGTAATATGATAGCCAATCTTCTTGCTAAAAGTCTTGTTTGCTTATGTGTAGTTCATATAGAGCATATAAAGTATTCCCATTTTCTGCTACTTTATACTTCCATTCTTCTACATTTTGGAGGCAAATATCGTACTTTTTAATCATTATATTAATATGAAAAGTCAAAACACCAGTTACTTTTCTGATTACATGCTGCATCAGAGCCAAATGAGTGCATTTTTAAATAAACTTATTTTATCAGCATTAAGATAAAAACAACAAATGAACAAAGCAAAAAAAATATTGCTTCAAATAATCAGAAAAAACTGAATATCACATATAATTAGTCAGGACCATAATTGGTCAACCTATACTATACAATATTACATACATGTAAATATATGTATATTTTACTTTTAGTGGTACTTTTTATACTCAAGTACATTGATTGTCAGGACATTATTTTTGATACGCAAATACGTTTAATATCAGATCCTTAAAGATTTCACTCAAATATGACTATTGGGTACTTTATACAACACTGAGTAAATGAAGCTGTACAACTTGCAGGCCTCTTTTGAGGACGCACATTTGATTAGACTAAAAATACTTGGCAGATCTAGCACAAAGTCTTACCCATATTTCTTGTGTCAGCAAAGGGCTGTAGCCTTCAACAGAAAATAACTGTCATCACCGATTAAACATGAAATATCTTTCATAGATCAAAAGATTTTAATATTGATCTTTTGCTCGCTTATAGTATCTTAGACTAATTTTGACACTTCTCTACATGCGAAGTTAACATCTTTCTTGTTTTGAAGTCAGAGAATGTTTGAAGCTACTTATACATACTTTTTACACAATTTAACATTTGTGTTTTTCATCTATATTGTTTCGTTTCTGTCTGATTGTCATTGTGTTGCCTCTAAGGCATTTCTGTTATTCATATGTTTTGTAGTTAAGAAAATAAGAGTAAAAAGGTTAAAAAGTTTATTAAGAGGATTTTATTTTGACAGCTGAGTCACTGATGACATCACTTCCTGAAAAGGTCACCTTTGTTGGTTGATTTCCTGTTTATAGTCCTTTTTCTCCTTGGACTGAGAGTGAGGCAGACATGTTTTGAAGGTGTCGTAGCCATCCGCTGAGAAATATTGTACAGGCAACGCCGTAAGTGCATACATTTCATGTTTAAGGTGTTAAAAAGAATAAATAGTGATAGCTGCTAAAAATATATATTTTATTTGTAATTAAAAAAGGACATTTTGCCTATGTTATTTACACATTTAAAAACATTGTCTACGGTAATTCATTGTGCCTGCTATTGAGTTAATTCATATTTCATGTTGTCTAAAATGCAATATTTGCTGTATTTACAGTTTTCACCGAATGCCATTGAAGACTTTTGAGTAAACGGTCAACTCCACTACGACTCATGTTTTCATTGGACACGGTTTAACTCGATGTTGAAACAGAGTTGCTACACTCTGAGTGAGAACATTACAGTGAAAAGGCGGCACTCGATGTTTCTAAGTGTTCAAGATGGCTGCTAGCAACAAGTCAGGAGCAGCAAGTGCTAAGAGCAACGTGTCATCGTCGTCATCAAGTGTAGCTCGTGCCAGAGCTAAAGCAGAAGCTGCTAAGGTAAGAGCTTCATATGCTGGCCAGGAGGCTAAATTAAAACTGGAAAAGGCTGCTAGAGAAGCAGAAAGGAAAACAAGAGAGGCTCAAAATGAGTTAGAAACTGCTAGAATCGATACAGAGCTGGAAGTGCTAACGCTACAGCGTGAAGCGGATGCGGCCATTGCGGAAGCACAAGTGTTGGAGGATGTGGACGCCATATTGGAAAATAAGAAATCTGAGTCAGAAGAAAGGTTTAGACAGCAACGCACCAGTGATTATGTTCAATCTCAAATTGATCAGAATCAGCCTACCTCTCCACAAGCACCGGTCCCACCTATTAAACCTCCAGACCATGCTGTATCACAGGACAGTTTCAAGACGTGGTACCCACCTGCAAACATAACAGAATTTCAACCTACCAATAATAAGACCAAACCTGAAAAAGAAGATGAAACATACTTACCTGCACCAAACCTGTCTGAACTGAACAGAGTTGAGTCAAAGGCTGACACTAGAAGGATAAACCCTCCCACACACATGCATGCCCAGTCATACACACCCTCACATATGCTTCCAGCTAGCACACCACTCCCTTCAGACCCTCTAGCGCAGTATTTAGCACGACGAGATCTTGTTATGTCAGGTCTGTACCAATTTGATGATAAGCCGGAGAATTTCCGTGCATGGCAGTCCTCATTCACCAATGCAGTGGCTGAAGTCCAACTCACAGCAACACAAGAACTTGACCTCATGACCAAGTGGTTAGGGAAGGAGTCTGGTGAACAAGTGAGACGCATACGCTCAGTGCATGTGAACAATGCCAATCTAGCTCTACGTAAGGCATGGGAGAGGCTGCGTGACTGCTACGCCGCCCCTGAAATAATCGAACAGTCACTCTTCCACAGGCTAGACAGCTTTCCAAGGATTTCGGCCAAGGATCACAGTAAATTACGTGAACTTGGAGATTTGCTCATGGAGATACAAGGAGCCAAGGAGGATGGATATCTCTCTGGGCTGTCGTATCTGGATACCTCCCGAGGCATTGGACCAATAGTGGACAAGCTTCCATATGGACTTCAGGAGAAGTGGGTCTCATCTGGGTCATGGTACAAAGAAGAGAACAATGGTCGCTTCCCTCCTTTCTTTTACTTTTGTGACTTTGTGTGTTACGAGGCAAAGAAGCGAAATGACCCCAGCTTTATTCATCAAAGCAGCGGCACAAACCCTACAAAAACAGAACGGCTACCTGTGAAGAGTTTTAGCACCAACAAATCTATCACAGTTCACAAAACAGAGGTCTCTACAATCAATAACGACCCTAACAAGAACTGCCCACTGCACAATAAACCACATCCACTTAAAAAATGCAGAACATTCAGATACAAATCTATCGATGACAGAAAGGCTTTTCTAAAACAGAAAGGAATATGCTTCAAGTGTTGTTCCTCAACCTCCCATGTTGCCAAAGACTGCAAATCTTCTGTGAAGTGTTTAGAGTGTGAGAGCGCCAATCATGATGCAGCCATGCACCCTGGCCCATTGCTTCAACCCACCAAGGCTCCTCCGCTGCCACAAGAGAACGGCGGGGAGGGAGAAGATTCTAATGTGACTGATGTTAGAACAAGTTGCACAGAAGTTTGTGGCCTAGGTCAGTGGGGTCGTTCTTGCTCTAAGATTTGTCTGGCAAGGGTTTACCCCGAACATTCAAGGCACAAAGCTATTAAAGCTTATGTGATCCTGGACGACCAGAGCAATCGCTCTTTAGCCAGACCAGAGTTCTTCGAGTTGTTCAATGTGGAGAACAAACCACTTTCGTACCATCTCAGAACATGCTCAGGCATCATGGAAACTTACGGCAGGAAGGCTGAAGGATTTCAGATAGAGTCACTGGATGGAAAAGTGCTCATCTCTCTCCCACCGCTCCTTGAATGTCTTCAGATCCCGAACAATCGAGTCGAGATCCCAACACCAAGCGCAGTCCTGCATCAGCCTCATCTCCATCACATTGCCAAACACATTCCTGAGCTGGACCCAGAGGCGGAGATACTCCTGCTACTCGGAAGAGACGTGCTTAGAGCACACAAGGTCAGGCAACAAGTAAACGGACCACATAACGCTCCCTTTGCACAACGTCTCGATCTAGGCTGGGTGGTGGTAGGAGAAGTGTGTTTGGGTAACGTGCATAAGCCGATGGTTGACACATTCAAGACCCATGTGTTAGATGGTGGTCGCCATTCCATTTTTCAGCCTTGTACAAGTTTCATGCATGTCAAGGAAACACAACCAAGCATCAGCAAGCCTAGCAAAGTACCAGAGAGGATGCTAGGACACACAGTGTTCGACCAAACCAAACATGATAACAAACCTGCTCCATCAATAGAAGATGTCTTCTTTCTAAAGATCATGGACACCAATGTCCACAGAGACGACGCTCACAATTGGGTTGCCCCGTTGCCCTTTAAGGAGCCACGTCAGCGCTTGCCAAATAACAGAGAGCATGCAGTCAAACGGTTTGAATCTCTGCAGCGGCAATTCAAAAGGAATCCTGAGATGCAGGAACAATATGTTGCATTCATGGAGAAGATCTTTGCCAACGGTCATGCAGAAGTAGCGCCGCCATTGAAGGAAGACGAGGAGTGCTGGTATCTTCCGTCGTCTGGAGTATACCATCCACAAAAGCCCAATCAAATCAGGGTAGTTTTCGATTCCAGCGCCCAGTACGCCGGTGTCTCCCTCAATGACGTGCTTCTGACAGGTCCCGACCTTAACAATTCTCTGCTAGGCGTCCTTCTACGCTTTCGGAAGGAGAGAGTAGCCGTCCTAGCCGACATCCAACAAATGTTTCATTGTTTTTTGGTACATGAGAGCCATCGCAACTTCCTTCGTTTTTTATGGCACGAGGATAACAACCTCAGTAAACCGATTGTCGACTACCGCATGAGAGTTCATGTTTTCGGCAATTCGCCATCTCCTGCTGTAGCCATTTATGGCCTGCGAAGAGCCATCGCTGAAGGCGCCCAGAAGTATGGACCCGACACAGTGAAGTTTGTGGAGAGACACTTCTACGTGGATGATGGCTTGGTATCTCTGCCATCTGAAGCAGAGGCGATCAACCTTCTTCGACGAACTCAGGCTTCACTCGCTGAATCAAACCTCCGCTTACATAAGTTCGTGTCGAACAGTCCAGCAGTCATTGGAGCTTTCCCACCTGAGGATTGTGTTCCAGTCATCAAGGATCTAGATTTAAGCGGCGAAACAGCACCCATGCAGCGTAGCTTAGGCCTACTATGGGAGATCAGGTCAGATACATTTACCTTTTCTGCATCTACTGTTGTCAAACCCTTCACCCGACGTGGAGTCCTCTCCACTGTTAACAGTGTTTTTGATCCCCTGGGTTTGTTGGCACCCGTCACTATCCAGGGAAGAGCCCTTCTTCGGGAACTTATTTCGGAGCTATCGGACTGGGATACACCTCTTCCAGAAGACAAGAGGAAGAAGTGGGAAACCTGGAGAGATTCTCTTCAGGTCTTAAAGGAGCTACATGTGCCACGCACATACACACCATCCTCGCTCATCAGAGTTGTGCACACAGAGCTGTGTGTGTTCTCTGATGCCTCGACCAAGGCAATTGGAGCCGTCGCTTATCTGAGAGCAGTTCACAAGGACGGAAAAACGGAAGTTGGACTTGTTATGGGAAAAGCCAAATTGGCACCTCAGTCCGAACCCACTATCCCACGGCTTGAACTCTGCGCTGCCGTCCTTGCTGTAGAGATGGCAGATCTCATCCGAGAAGAGCTTGATCTGAAACTGGATGCTATCAGGTTCTACACGGACAGCAAGGTGGTGCTCGGTTACATTTATAATGTGTCAAAACGCTTTTACACATACGTCCACAACAGAGTTCAACGCATCCGACAATCTTCAGCACCAGAACAATGGCGTTATGTACGCACAGAAGAAAATCCTGCGGACCATGCATCGAGATCTTTACCTGCATCCAGTCTTGCACAAAGTTCTTGGTTCACAGGACCTTCATTTCTGCATCATCCATCTGCAGAGACAACACAAACTAGTGAGACGTTTGAGCTCATAGAACCGGAAAATGATTCGGAGATCCGACCACAGGTTCGTACCTGTGCTACTTACCTGGAGGAACCGGGACTTACCTCTGAACGCTTTCAGCGGTTTTCCACCTTCAACTCTCTACTACGAGCAGTGGCATTCCTCATCCACATGGCAAGATCTCACAAACATAACAACAACAAAAACAGTGAGTGCACAGGATGGCACAGATGTCACTTACCTCGCACTGTGGATGAGATGACCCAAGCAAAAGATATCATTCTTAAAGCTGCACAAAGGTCAGCTTTTGCGAAAGAGCTTTCAGCCCTCCGAGCAAACAAAGTGGTGCCAACAAACAGCCCTTTGCATAAGCTCAGTCCAACCGTAGAAGATAACCTCATCTGCGTTGGAGGCAGATTGAAACATTCTCAGCTTACATGTCAAGAGAAGAACCCAGTAATCCTAGCTAAAGACAGTCACATCTCCCTACTGCTTGTACGACATCATCATGAGCAGGTGAGACATCAGGGCCGTCATCTCACAGAAGGCGCAGTAAGGGCAGCTGGACTGTGGATTTTGGGTGGTAAGCGACTAATCAATTCAGTCCTCCACAAATGCGTGACCTGCCGGAAGTTGCGTGGGAGATTGGAGGAACAACTTATGGCTGACCTACCGCCTGAACGCCTCAAGGTCTGTGCTCCCTTCACGTATGTGGGCGTTGATGTCTTTGGGCCTTGGTCCATTGTAACCAGACGCACCAGAGGAGGACAGGCAGAGAGCAAACGGTGGGCCATGATGTTCAGTTGTTTGAGTTCAAGAGCCGTTCACATTGAACTGATTGAATCTATGGATACGTCCAGCTGTATAAACGCCCTCAGGCGTTTCTTTGCACTAAGAGGCCCTGCTAAACAGCTTCAATCTGATTGTGGAACCAACTTCGTTGGAGCAAGCAAGGAGTTGGAGATGAACGAGACGGTGCAGAGATACGTCAGTGAGCAAGGATGCAGCTGGAACTTCAGACCGCCACATGCTTCCCACATGGGGGGCTGCTGGGAGCGGATGATTGGTGTGGCTAGGAGAATCCTAGATTCGATGCTCTTGCAGCAAAAGAGTCGCCTAACCCACGAGGTGCTTTCAACGCTAATGGCGGAAGTCACGGCTATCATCAATGCACGTCCACTCCTACCTGTGTCTACAGATCCACAGCAACCCTTCATTCTTTCACCGGCGATGCTCCTCACACAGAAATCAGGAGTTCCACCCCCTCCTGGGGACTTCACGGACAAGGACCTCTACACTAAACAATGGAGACAAGTTCAAGCTCTCGCAAACCAGTTTTGGACTCGTTGGAGCAAAGAATACTTACCATCCTTACAACGAAGACAAAAATGGACAGTGCCACGCAGAGATCTTCAAGTTGGGGATCTGGTTCTCCTCAGGGACAAGCAAGCTGTCCGTAACTGCTGGCCCACGGCCATTGTCACTGCAACCTTCCCTGGGAAGGATGGACATGTGAGAAAGGTTGAGATAAAAACTACTGACCAAGGTGATGCAAGAACCTTCCTAAGGCCAGTTGCGGAGGTAGTTTTACTTCTGCCTAAGGACTGATTCAAAGACTGATGTTTCAGACTCCCTCAAGTTTATAGTGGCCTCACATAGGCCAGACGGGGAGTGTGTTGCCTCTAAGGCATTTCTGTTATTCATATGTTTTGTAGTTAAGAAAATAAGAGTAAAAAGGTTAAAAAGTTTATTAAGAGGATTTTATTTTGACAGCTGAGTCACTGATGACATCACTTCCTGAAAAGGTCACCTTTGTTGGTTGATTTCCTGTTTATAGTCCTTTTCTCCTTGGACTGAGAGTGAGGCAGACATGTTTTGAAGGTGTCGTAGCCATCCGCTGAGAAATATTGTACAGGCAACGCCGTAAGTGCATACATTTCATGTTTAAGGTGTTAAAAAGAATAAATAGTGATAGCTGCTAAAAATATATATTTTATTTGTAATTAAAAAAGGACATTTTGCCTATGTTATTTACACATTTAAAAACATTGTCTACGGTAATTCATTGTGCCTGCTATTGAGTTAATTCATATTTCATGTTGTCTAAAATGCAATATTTGCTGTATTTACAGTTTTCACCGAATGCCATTGAAGACTTTTGAGTAAACGGTCAACTCCACTACGACTCATGTTTTCATTGGACACGGTTTAACTCGATGTTGAAACAGAGTTGCTACACTCTGAGTGAGAACATTACAGTATTCATGCTTTTATTTTGAAGTGAGCGTTTTATTGTGAAGACAGTTTTATACAGTTCCTCTTCCTGCCTCACGTTTGCAGATGGATCATTGTTCACAGTGGTATGGCAGTCATTGACAATGTGAGTTTTGTTCAGAGTGATGTTAAATGAATGCGTACATGTGACTTACCTTTCTAAGTCTATGACACATGATATGTCGCTCCTGGTGTATATTTGCACTTGCTAAATGTCCGTTTTCACTCGTTAGTATGATCGCGAGTTAGCATCTATAAGCTAACTGAGTTGGAGTGAGTTGTGATGACTGGTAGCCTTCATATTACTTTCTGTTTACGTGTGTGCTACATGATTAAAAGTTTAGGCTGCGTTCATGAATGCTGGGTGATTGACACTGAGACAAATGTGTTTTGTTTGCTGTGAAGCGGTTGTTTAGGCGATTGTATTCAATTGCATAGATTTAAAGCAGTACACAGTGATAATTCAGTCCTTTATTTCTTTGATATAATTTCAGAAACTGCATTGTACCAGGACACATCACTGTACAGTAAACGTCATAGACTCCATTGATGTCTCCTGTGCTTTCTGACCAAAGCCCTGCAGTGGTCAATTAGGCTAAATCAACATCAGAGGTCACAATCCTCAACAGCCGTACTACCTCCCGAGGGAGTTCACACAGGTGATTGTATTTGCTGTGTATATCCCCCCTCTCCTAACGCTGATGCAGCTTGTGACATCCTCCACTTGGTCACAAGTTCACTGCAGACACAGGCCCTCTTCCTTATCTCTGGGGACTTCAATCATGCCTCTCTGTCTTCCACCCTGTCCACATTCACACAGTATGTCACCTGCCACACCAGAGACAATAAAACACTGGACTTATTTTATGCCAACAGCATGGAGGCATACAACTGTAGGAGCACGTGTCTGTGCGTCTCTGGATTTCACAAAAGCTAATGTCTAATTACTAATTACTCCTTTCATTCCCAAGCTGCCTGTTTTCAGGAGAGGCGCCGTGCAGTCTCATCCCTACACCTGGCTAAAGGAGGACGATGTTGTTCTTGCAATAAAACCTTCAAGACAAACGCTTTCTTAGTTATTTACAACTATATAATGGCATTTGTCCCCCCTTTTCCTTTAAGACAGACACCCTTCTTCCTCTCAGGTCATGCGACTCTCAGCACTCAGGAATCCACTCTCTGAGCTTCAACAGGACAGATGATCTGTTTCTTCAAAAGATGTCATGATTAACCTATGTGCAATTGTAAATCAAGAAAGGACGAGTGTTTTCCCTCTGTTTTGCATCAACAGGGAGATGGTGTGGCTATCCTGTTTCTTCCTCCCCCTTTGTCAAGTCATTGTTTAGGACATGCTGTTGTGTGTCTGGTGGAGACTTGGTGAATGGATCAGACTTTAAGGAGAACTTTTTGTTTAAGACTTCTTATTTACCACTAAATGTTTATGTGTTTGAATGTTTAAATGTTTACGCTAACATGTTTGTGTTAATAAGTATTGATGTTGAACAGGAAAGATATGTATTCGTCCTCCGTTCTACTGCATATTCAAGTGTTTTATTTTAATCACAATATCTCTTTCTGACCTTTAAGTGATTTCAACAATGCCGTATTATTTCACGTAGGCATAATCCACATATTAAGCCATGGTGAAATTCTGGGAAAGGTGAAACACGATCTTGAAACATTAAAACTATAGTTTCATTAAATTAAGTTTCATGAGTTTAGACTTATAATATGGTCTAAGGGCCATCACTCCGCCCTCCAGGGAGCCTAATAAAACAGAGAGACAAACTTTCTCTCTTGCTCTAGCTCCAGCTCACGCTCTTGCGCTTGCCGGTGCTCTTGCCAACTCTTGCAAATTCTTCTCTCTCTTCTGTCCTCTTCTCTTTTCTGCTCTTTTTAAGGTTTTACCTTTTATTTTACTTTTACATTGTGACACAGCAATCTCCGCAGAAACCAACCACGTGTTGATTTTTCTCAATTCTTTAAGTATTTTTACTTTTTAAAACTCTAGCAGAATGAAGTTGTTTTTGTTTTATTTTTGATTTTGTTTAATATATCGTTAAGTATAACCGCCTGATTCAAAGGAAGTGAATTTCATTTAATTCATCCTCTACTGAGTAATGATACAGAGAAGATCCGCCAGGCCAGCGTTTCATCCTCCAGTTTTTCTTAGTCAAGCAAGTTGACTTAGTTACTAATCAGATCTTAAGAACCACCACTCGCAGCAACGAATAAGAATATATGACAATCATTGGTGAAGGCGTTGCAGTAAATCACTACTTCAGAAACCGTGCAAACAGTCTCCAATGAAAGAGACATTGGTGCCAAGCCGAGATCAGCTCTGCCCCAAACGCTCTCAAGCAGACATCCTGCTGGGCCGTGGACCAAGAGTGTCATCAGCTGAGTACCGGTAGCTCAGTACCTGAGTTCCCTCGGGTTACTGGACCGACACAGCAGACCGCAGTCGAGCTAAGAGCCCCCGAGGAGACCAAGGCCCGGACGTCCTGACTCCCAGGCTGAACATCTCCATACAGCTGGATTCACACACGTGAGACATGAGTTGGTGTCGTTGTCTGTGCAAGTTTAATGTTAATGTGGAGAACCATGGAACTGTGAAAAAGAACTTACTGCTTTAGATTATGAGATTGAATTATGAAATATGAAATTGAATATGTCAATTTAAATTGATTAGGACTGTTATAAAGTAAGCTTGTTTAGTCCAGATTTGATTAATTTCCTCCGGATAATTCAAATAGATCAAACAACGGAGGTGGTGCCCCTTTTACGAGTGTATAATTGATCCCAGTGGTTAATTACATTTATTAAAGTAGTGTTTCTCCTACACAACTCATCACCCCTCCCTCCCCTGGGAAGATCTGACCACAACCTGGTGCATCTCCTGCCTGTTTACAAGCCCCTTGTTAACAGGCAACCAGTGGAAACCTGCACAGTTAAGACGTGGATTGAGGAGTCTGAGGAGGCTCTGAGGGACTGCTTTGACTCACCTGTGTGGGAAGAACTGTGTGTTTCCCATGGGCGAGGACATCGACAGTTTAATAGGCTGCATAACGGACTATATAAACTTCTGTGTTGATAGTGTAGTGAATGACCGGTGGACTGGGGAGATTGCATGAGTGATGGTACGGGGATAATTGAGGAGAGTGGCTTCACCTGTGGAGGGGAGGGCTTTAGAAGAACAAGAGTATTGAAAGGAAGAGAGTGAGCGGGGGCAGCGGTCTCTGGGGAGCGGAGCTTGGTGAGTGTTACGGGCTCAAAGCCCAGCTGAGCAGACGTATCGCACTCAATATTGGGGGGTGGTGGCCGTTTGCACGCCGTTTAGGGCTGCCGGCGAAAGTAGACAGCGGGTTCAGGGCGAGATTCCGGCGTTAGGCAGGGTGAGATAGAGTTAGCGGGGAGAGCAGTGGCGTCATTAGGCCTATTTTAGGGGGGCTGAAGCCCCCCTAAAATATTCTTAAGCCCCCCTAAATAATTTGGTGTTTTTATTAAAAAAGAAAAAAAATATTTTTTTTTTTAAATTTTTTTTTACAAAAAAGTGCCGACAAATTAAATATAAAGTGGCCAGAATATGAGTTTAAATAAATAATCATATAACTTGTCATTATTCACTTAAATATGATCAAAAATCTTGTCAGTTTCCCTTCACTTCATAGTTTAAGGTAGAGAGAGCCCCTTCAGTGCGTCGTTATCCAATCCATTCCACTTGTTCATATAGAGAACGCCCACATCACTGAAAATCCAGTCCACGTTTTCCCTGCGACCTTGCTTGCACTCGGTACCTGCAGCGTGTGTTGTACCTTGAAGCTCACAGAGCGACTAGAACAGCATGAGGAGAAGAACGTGAATGAAGAAGAAAGGATATAAGAAAGTTTTTCAAGAAAGTAAGTATTCATCACTGCTGGTAGTAAAAATTAGTTAGCTCCAGCCCCCAGCTAACAGCAGAAAGTCCCATGTAATGAATTAACCAAGTGCTCCCTGTCTGACAAATAAAAACCTAGCTTGCACACTATAGACAACCTCTGCGCACGTCTCACCATTGTTGTTTCGCGGTCAAAAGTTACATTCCAGCTCTAAAAGAATGCTGCTACTTAGCTAGCTAATTGGTCTGAAATGCATTGTGAAGGCCCTGCAGGTTGTTTATAGAGTCAAGTGTGCACACTTTTTACCATATACTATCTTTGGGGTGACTTCCTTCTGGAGCATCAGCTGTGTTTCTCACTTTATCCATGGATACACAGCCTGAAACAGGAGCCAAGCTCATTCACATTTGATTATCATCAGTGGATAATAATAATAATACACTAATAATCATCTCTCCACCACCCCTATTGACCTGTAGGAGTCAGGGCAGAGGAGCACAGGGAGTGAGAGGGGAGAGACCTCTACTGGAAAGGTGAGTCTAAAGGATTTCACAGGATAGAGTCATTTGTGATGCAGACAGTCTTGGAATTTTATAATAATAATAATAAATAAATAATTTCTAAGTCTTTGTTAGCTTTTTGTGAAATTTTGTGCTTGTGCGCTACGTTCGCTCACATCCTATACATCTCTTGGGGGCTAAGCCTCCTCTGTCCTTAAAACCTAGTGACGCCCCTGGGGGAGAGTTAGGAGTGCTGTTGCCCGCTCTCCAGCTTAGTGACGAGGCTCTCCTGCTGCACGGGGAGATGCTTCACTGTGCTGGACCGGCGGTTGCCCCACAGCAAACACTGACTGAAGCCGGCCGGCGCTCAAGCTCAGACCCTGGGGGAGGGTCTCGGACGCTGGGAAAGCTAAGTGATTTTAAAACAGATGCATCTATTTTGAGTGTTTGGTTGCTGTGTGATTGGTGCTAATTCTTATGAGTTTTTAGCATAGAGCAGCTTAGCCACAGTGCCGGGGAGGAAGGGCAGCTGGGGCAAAGTGAGATAGATTCCTGGGTGCCACAGCATGTGGGCCCTTATCATGTGTGTGTAGTGTGAGGTTGGTTGCAGTGCAGTTGAGTGGGTTGTGCCCCGTGGGGTTTCCAGTGTGGTTTGCCGTGCAGTTTGCCGTGCCCTAAGGGGATGTAATTCTGGCCCAGGAGTGGCATCAAAAGGGGTAGGCTCCACGATTCAGGCTGTGTCCCATACCTGCATACAAGTCTGATGGCTGTGTCTGTAAATGTATTAATAAAGATCATTATTTTCTGTACCTCTCTGTTTCCTCCTCTTTCAACATGTGCACAGTAGAAATATTTTGTGGACGGGCTCTCTACACTTCAAGGTTTATTACAATAACACTGTACCCACCAGGAATGTACAGTGTTTTTTCTAACAGCAAACCCTGGATTAATCCTGACATAAAGGCTAAAGGAGAAATAGAGGACCTTTAGGTCAGGCAACAAGGAGGAGCTGAAGGCTGTGCAGAAGGAGCTGAGGAAGAAGATCAGAGAGGGGAAGAACAGCTACAGGAGGAAGATGGAGGACCAGTTGCAGCAGAGAAAAGTCAATGGAGTCTGGAAAAGCCTTAAAACCATCTCAGGGCAGGGGAAACCAGACTCCCAGGCTGCGGGGGAATCCGACGTGGGTGAACGACCTGAACCTATTCTTCAATAGACCATTCCCTGCTATCATCTGCCTCATCAGGGATGGGGACGACAGAGCCCACAGAGAACTCATTAAGGACTTTGTAGACTGGTGCCAGCAGCTCAATGCCAGGAAGACCAAAGAGCTGGTGGTGGATTTCCACAGGCAAAAACAACCCTGCACACAGGTGAACATCCTGGGAATGGACATTGAGATGGTGACATCTTACAAGTACCTGGGAGTTCACATGAACAATAAACTGGACTGGACTGATCACACTGCAGCAACTTACAAGAAAGGTCAGAGCAGACTCCATGTGCTGAGGAAGCTCAGGTCCTTTGAAGTGCAGGGGGCACTCCTGACTTCTTTCTATGACTCTGTGGTGGCATCAGGCAGTTGTAGTCTGCTGAAGCAGCAGCATCTCGGCAGCAGGCAGGAGGAGACTTGATAAACTTATCAAGAAGGCCAGCTCCATACTGGGATGCCCTCTTGACTCAGTGCAGGTGGTGGGAGAGAGCAGGATGATGGATAAGCTTTCATCACTGCTGGTGCAGGAGTCCCACCCCCTGCAGGTCACTTTCACAGCACTGGGCAGCTCCTTCAGTGATAGACTGATACACCCCAAGTGTGTGAAGGAAAGGTATCGCAGGTCCTTCCTTTCTGCTTCAGTCAGACTCAGTGACTCACTGCTCCCAGTAGCATACATAACTAATTTCTCATTTTTGTGGTCATCTGGTCAATTTTTATAATATCCATACCCACCAATACTGCCACACTTTTTATAATTACATTTTAATTCTGTACAATATTATGTTCACCTGCAGGCGATATGTGCAAAAGTGATCGACTTTGATCATGTGATGACTCCCGTCATGAAGATCATAAATGGCTTCCGCTCCAAAGCCAAACAACACAGGACAATCATGGTGCTATTGGAGGAGCTATTGGTGAGTATGGTGACCCGTTACTACACACGGAAATCTGATGGCTCAGCAGGGGACTAGTTTTGCAGCGTTTTTTTTTGTCACTTTTGGGTGAAATCAAAGAGTTCATGCAATCCCAAGGGGAAGACACCTCACTGCTTGAGGACACTGAGTGGATACTTGACCTTGCATTTTTAAGGGACACAACTGGGAAACTTAACCATTTGAACTGTGAGCTGCAAGGCAAAGGTAAGGTGGTCGCTGACATGATAAGTGCTGTAGACACATTTAAAGCAAAGATGAACATTTTCTCTGTGAATTTACAGAGGAAAAAGTGCTACACTTTCCCTCCATGCAGTCAGTGCCTTTTTGGTTCAACTTATCTCTGTGAATCAGCCTTTTCTAACATGAACTTCATCAAGAACAAACACAGAGCATGGCTTACTGATGCACATCTACAAGACTCACTCTAAGTTGCAGTGTCAAAATATACCACAGCTTACAGTACACTGGCGAACAGCATGCAATGCCAGGCTTCCCACTAACAGACATTTACAGACAAAGACAGTGTTTTCAGTTAAACACCATGGCAATGTTAAACTCAAATATTGCACAAATATGTAAAAAATGATTTGTTCAAAAAGTGTAACAGATGTCATGATTTATTAAAAATGCTGATTGAAAATGATTAGTACAAATGTGATATTATTCATTTAAAAAGTGACAGAGTTGATGTTGAACTGATAATTTGTACAAACAGAGTTCATGATTTGTTCAAAAATGTAACAAAGGTATTGGTTTGTACAAACAGGACATGATTTTAAGATGTGACAGTTAATGATTTCTTTAAAAATGTTACAGAAGTGATCATTTGTACAAAAATATAACAGGTGTGTTTTTGAATAAAATGCTACAAATGATCTCATTCTTAAAAAACAAGAAGAAGGAGTCAAGAAAAATATTTACAAAAATATCAGAGATGTGATAACTCTGACTTTCAAATGTTGAAACAGATTCATCTTAACAGAAATAAATAATGTTGCATGTTTAAGTATGTATGTTTCCTACCATGGGAAATCATTGTTGATTATTGTGAGGAATCATTAACATTAACATGTGATCATACAGTTTCGTCACATATATGAATATTTATTTTTATTAATGATAATAATATTATCTTCAAAGGTGAACTGTGCAACTTTATGTTATTCAGGAAGTTTGTATCAAACATGCAGCCCTTCATATTACTCTGTACCCTTGAAGGAGCTCTCAGTTTAAAAAAGGTTGGTGACCACTGAGTTAGACCAGATCAATGAGCACTGTTGTGGAGGATGTTGTAGCCAAGGTTCAAAGAAGAATCGACGCAGAGACGGGGTTGCAAAAAGTGGGATTTGTCTATTCCTGGGCTGACAAGCACTTATATAGCTCAGGATCTGTTCATTGCTTACATTGTTGTGTGGTGATGATCTGGATCATTATCAAAATGTGTTGTTCTTCTCAGTGTTCTGTGTTTCTCAGTAAGTTTGTGTGCGTATGTGCATGTTTTTGCTCGTGCATGTGTGTGTGTGTGTTTATCTTGTTTTTCATATTTTGGAAGGTCCTGGCGCCTCTTGCTCATGCCTATGTCTGTGTGTTTATCTTGTTCTTGGAGAATCCTGGTGCCTCTATGCTACTATGTGTGTGATTGGTATTTCAAGGTATCAGGATTTGTCTATAGCACCAGCAACCGGTTGTGAAACAGCTGTCATGCTTTCACTTATGATAACAAAGATGTGGGATGCATTCCCACCTTAAGCATGCACATTACACTGTATGACACAACACCTGTTCGAAAAACCTACAGATCAGTGCCAAAACCTCTGCACCAAGAGGTGAAAGAATACCTCCAAGATCTCCTGAAGCATGGGTGGAGGTCACCCTACTCCTCCAAAATAGTCTGCATCCGGAAAAAGCCAGGTGAATTGAGGCTGTGCTGTGATTACAGGGAGCTCAACAGGAAATCTGTACCAGACAGGCATCTGATTCCCAGGATCCAAGATATGCTCGACTTCCTGCATGGCAGCTCCTGTTTTCTGTCCTTGATCAGGGCAAAGCATATCACCAGGGGTTTCTGGTCCCTGACAGTCATCACCTCACAGCATTCATAACACCTTGGGGCTTGTACCAGTGGAACCACATACCCTTTGGCCTCACCTCAACTCCAGCAGAGTTACAAAGGGGTGTGGAGGACTGCCTGAGGGGCCTTCATGATGTCATCTGCCAGCCAAACTTAGACAACAATCTAATCCACTCACCTTCGTTTGACAGGCACGTGGACCACATCCGTGCTGTCCTACAAAGACTCATGCTCAGTCCACAGAAATGTGATGTCTTAAGCGGAAAGTGCTCCTGTTCAAACCCTCAAAGACCGACCACCACAGTAGGAGAGTTGGGCAGAGTTCTTGGTTTCCTCTCCTACTACAGGATCTACATCCCAGACTTCCCTGAAGTGGCAAAACTGCTGTACCAGCTGATGACCCTGAACTCCACCACCAGTGAGGAAAAAAGGTTTGTACAAAGCAGAGGGGGCGGCCACCACCCAGCACACCTATCAGTTGGACTCAGAGCCACCAGGATGCTCCATACAAGTTGATTGGTTGTCTAAGAGAACTACCCATTCTAGGGTACCCTGATTTAGCTGAGCCATTCGTACTCCACTGTAGCCGTTTTTATACTGGGCAGTAAGCCACCAATTTGCTGTTCTTTTGGTGACTCGCCCCGCGGATTTAGACAGGAGGCGGCAAATTGGTGGACTGTTTTGTTCCGCCAATTTTGCGCCTCGGAGGGTACACTTATTTGCGCCTCCATTGCAGTGTAAATCCGAGGCGGCAATGTGGTGGCATATCCTGAGGTGGGCAGAGGTGTCGATGAGGTGAACTGCTGTGCACCCACAGCCGGGAGTTTTAAAACCAGTAAACAGCTGATAACAGCAGTCAGTTCGTCACTTCATCCACGAAGTTGAGCAACTGGAAAGCCGCTGAGATCCGGGAGATGCTAGTGTCTCCCCGGTCTCTGTAGCTGTCTTGGTTGTCTGCTTGTTGTTGTAGCGGCGAGCTAATAGTGGTTGCTACTTTCAAATTAAAAGCCCCCCGCTAAGAACCCAGTTCTAAACTCCGATGGGGTGCAATGTAAAGCTCTTATTTTGAAGACAAATTCGACCTGCTTCTCTTCACGCCCAACTTCGTCACGTCACATGTTTACGCCTACCCCAGAGGTGGAAATGTGGTGGCTTATTTGAAAAGGGGGAATATTACACCTCCGTTTTAGCACATTGCAGCCTTTACCTTGCTGCAAATGTGCCACCTTTTCTATCAAAAGGGGCTTGTGATACCTCACAAGAGGGCCTGGGGGCTGTGTGATAATAGCAGAAAGGAGGCAAGATGAAGGTGGTTGCATATGCTTCATGAAAAATCGATCATGTGGGAAAGCTGGGGTTCTTAGCCTTAAAGTGGTCAATTTGTGAACGCTTCTGAGATTACTTTTATTATGCTCCATATTTTGTTGTCTACACGGACAATAACCCCCTAACATATATCCTAACGACAGTAAAACTGAACACAACAGTGGGTGAATTGGCCGACTTCAACTTCACAGTCAGATACCAACCGGGTAAGAAGAATGCAGATGCTGACAGCATATCCAGGTTACCTCTTGACATCAACCAGTACATGGCCCAGTGCACAGCAGAGGTAAAGCAGGATGTTAGACTGTAGACCACAGTAGTCAATCAGAGTGCCATCAGCCAAGTGCAAGACCCCACACTACTGTCTGCTGGAAAGTCTCCTTCACAAGGGGAAATCATGGTGAGTCAGGAGAAGGATGCTGTGATTGGTCGTTTTCTTCACTTCAAAGCTCCCCAAAGAGCACCATGACACTGTGCTCAGAGAAAGACATAAGGAATGCAAAGTGATGTGGAACATTTTGTGATGTATGCCTGTGAATGTCTAAAGAGGATACAACCAAGCAAGATCACCAGAGCTCCATTGACCTTCATTACCACTACCTACCCTTTTGAACATGTGTCCATAGATTTTTTACATCTTGAGACCTGCAAACATGGTTATGAATACATCTTAGTGATAATGGACCACTTTACACGCTTCGCACAGGCTTATGCAACAAAAAACAAGTCAGCAAAAACAGCAGTGGAAAAAAGTCATCGATCACTTTGCACTCACCTTAGACTTTTCAGTAAGAATTCGTCACAACATGAGCAGGGAATTCAGGAACCAGATGTTTTCCCAGCTGCAAAAGGTCTGTGGTAAATGTGGCTCGCACAATACTCTATACCACATGTGTCAAACTCAAGGCCCGTGGGCCAGATGTGGCCCGCCACGTCATTTTATGTGGCCCACGAGTGCTTAATTGGTCTTTTAAAAAAGGTTAAAATAGGTCTATGTTGCTTTAAATCGTGCATTGACCATAAACTACATTTCCCACAATGCATGGCGATTAGGTTACCCGCAAAGTGACGGCATCCCGCCACTAGATCGCAGTGTCCACATCAGTGTTTAATTAATGCGACAAGTGAGATTGAGCAGATTGAGAAATATCCACAGATGATCCCAAAATGTCAAGGAAGCGAAAGATTGATGTAGATGGAAGGCTGTTTCATGAAAGATGGGAAGGCGAATATATGTTTGTGCTTCAAGGAGAAAAACCGGTATGTCTTGTGTGTTGTGAGGTGGTGTCGGTCGTCAAAGAGTACAATCTATGTTGGCATTTTGACACCAAACACGAAGCGAAGTATGCTAAATTTAGCCTTCAAGAAAAACAACAAATTGCCAAAGAATTAAAAGGCAAACTGCAATTGCAACAGAATTTGTTCACAAAAGCCACCACCAAAAACGATTTGGCAGTGAAAGCTAGCTTTCTTGTGGCTGAAGAAATCGCCCGTGCTTTAAAGTCTTTTTCTGAGGGTGCCTTTTTGAAGCAGTGCATGCTGAAGGTGTGTGAGCAGGTGTGCCCCGACCAGATACAGACTTTTAAAAATGTCAGTTTGTCCAGAAACACCATCGCGGACCGAGTCAAGGAGCTAGCAGGAAACCTGTCAACACAGCTGGCCGAAGAGTCACGCAGTTACACAGCTTTTTCATTAGCTGTTGATGAAAACACAGACAACACGGACACTGCACAGCGATCCATTTTTATTAGAGGCGTGAAGTCGGACCTCTCTGTCACCGAGGAGCTCTTGGATGTAGCTGCCATGCATGGGACCACAACGGGATGGGATATTTATGAAGCGGTGGAGAAGTCAGTAAGTAAAACTGGATTGCCCTGGGAAAAGTTGGTGGGATCAATTACAGATGGTGCACCGGCAATGTGTGGAGGAAAAACGGGCTTGGTTGGATTAATGAAGGAGAAAATGAAAAACAGTAACTGTCACACGCCTCTGATAGCTTATCATTGTATTATACACCAAGAAGCTTTGTGTGGAAAGGTGCTGGGGATGGATAATATAATGACCACAGTAATGAAAACTGTGAACTTCATTCGGGCGCGTGGCCTGAATCACCGCCAGTTCCAGCTGTTCTTGCAGGAGATGGACTCGGAGCACGGAGACCTGCCCTACCATACAGAAGTGCGGTGGCAGAGTAGGAGCAAAATCCTCAAACGATTTTTTGAGCTTAGGGAAGACATTGCTGTTTTCATGCAGAGTAAAGGAAAACCCTTGTCTGAACTGTCAGATCCAAACTGGCTGTGTGATTTTGCTATCCTATGTGACATAATGGAGCATCTCGCACAACTGAATCAGAAGCTGCAGGGATGCAAACAAGTCATCACGCAGATGTCCGACATGATCACATGTTTCCAGCGGAAACTTGACCTATGGAAGTGCCAAGTGGAACAGGACAATCTTGCCCACTTTTCTGTTTGTCAGAACATCTCGGCCTCAGTTCCCAGTGTTTTTTCATGTGCCAGGTTGGCTACCAAACTGAGCCGGTTAATGAGTGAGTTTGATCGGCGCTTCTCTGACTTCAGAGCACAGCACTCTGGCTTTGCCATCTTTGCCAGTCCTTTCACCACCGATGTCAGCAGTATGCCCCATCACCTTCAGCTGGAGTTAATCGAGCTTCAAAGCGACAGTGGCCTGAGAGCAAAGTTCCAGGATGCTGCAATCGAGGACTTTTACCATCTACTGCCCCCTGATGTGATGCCACAGCTTCGACTTCATGCTGCCCGTGTTCTGTCTATGTTTGGGAGCACCTATCTGTGCGAACAGATGTTTTCAATCATGAATCTATACAAAACCAAGCACAGATCAAGCATCACTGATGACAACCTCCACGCTGTTTTACGGATTGCCACAGCACAGGAGCTAAAACTAGACATTGACACACTGGCCAAAGGAAAACGGTGTCAGACATCCGGCCAGAAAACAGATAGGTAAGCATTTTTAAAAACCTAATTAAAATATACGGTAATAAAATGTATTTCAACCAAGAATAAGAATAGTTAAATTGAGTGCAATTTAATGATTGTGCTTGCATTTTGTTTTGTGTTTGTTGTTTTCAGAACATGATCAATGGATGAGGATGGTGGAGAGGGGATCCACTTGGTGTGTTCAAGGACAGGCAGTATATCCTCATAATTTTCAACTCATAGTTGTGAACTGAGACAACCCTTATTTTGTTATTTTCAGTTTATTACATATACTACTTTATGTGTAGCAATGTATTTGTTGTTTACAGGTTTATGTGTTTATGTGCAGCCATTTATTTTTCTAAAATGCTACATGCATTCGGTCACACTGGGAGGATGCTGTGTATGTGGTGGTGAGTCAAAAGAACCCTAACCCTGCACAGAAATCTGCTGCCTCCATGTGACAGCCTACCTGTGAAAAAAAACAGAGAGAAAAGAGCAGGACAAAAGAAAGAGGGTCCTGAGACAAAACAAAGGGAAAGCTCAGCAACAGTCATGACACCAGGACACAGACATGGAAATTGAGGATGAAGGTGAACTTGTGTGGAGATTTTCACACCAACACAACCATGAAGGCAGAGCTGATGCTCCAACTCCTGAGACTGAGGCATCTGAACAACAGGCTGCAGACAAGAGAAAGTGAGCCAGAGCTACAGGATGTGGGAGAAGAGGAGGAACTTGAGCTGCAGACATGTTGGGATCATCATGACCTACATGAGCAACAAAAAGAGCAAACATCTGATGAAGAGGAGCAACACCAGCAAGGAGACAGAGACTCTGACCCAGATCACACGCACTACTGTAAAGCATTCAGACGCCGCCAACATACACACACACTCAGGCATGCTGGCAACGTGTTTTTAAAGTCATACCAGAACCATGTTGTTAAAGTCAAAGCTCAGCTGTTTAAGTCAGTGACTGAAGTTTCTTAAATAACTGAATGAAGCAGCACTTTATCTGCATTCACTCTCCATACTGGTTTGGAATGAAATATAGTAGATACAGTGAAATCATGTAGCTTTTCATTGAGTCCTGTAATGTAGTTCTCATTTAGATCGAACTAAAGATAATCTTATGATGGGATCACACCAGCAGTGACACACATAAAGGTTGATATTCCAACCTAAGAGAACTCAGTAGTCATTATTACATTAATATCTCAAGGACTAGTCTCAGCCTAGTCAAGGGAGCAGGAACTGATGAAGCCTCTCGGATGAGAGGTGAAACGTCTTCAAGACAAAAACCAAATCCAGTTGCTTTCGATTCAATTTCCTTGAGATAACTATGACCTGGATGAATGAGAATATTCACAAGCTTATTACATTAATACATTTATTCATAGGTCAGACCACACTATCTTAGAACTGGGCCTAAATTTTCATCTCAGCTAGACACCTGTAAAGGTTTGTGACTGCATCTTGGCCGGTTGCGATACTATTGCAAAAATCCATCCACAAACAAGCATTTAAACACTTGGCAAAGTAGTCAAAACTGCTTCTGTGTTAATTCCTGCAATACAAAATGTGTCTCCAGGACCACATTTTGCCATCATCACACACACACACACACACACACACACACACACACACACACACACACACACACACACACGACTCACAAGGTGAAAACATGACTAGTTACCTAGTCGCAGCTGGTGATTTGGGTGTGTTCATGGAAGTGGCCAGTGATACAGTTGTGCTGTAGACTTAAAAAACATTAAAGGCCTCAAGCCCAATAGTCCCATTCCTTTGAATCAGGTGTGTTGGTGCAGGGAAACTGCAATTTTAGTAAGTGAGATGTGAGGATTCACATGTGAAGCCCCCACAATAAAAATATGTGACAGATCAATAATAAAAAACTATGGTCTTGTATTTCTTTCCTGTGTTTTATTAATGTATTCCATTTATTAATGTAGTCTGAGAGGGGCAGGTCTGCTCAGATGATTTGTAAACAGCAGTAAATTGATATAATGATGATTTATGTGAGATTTTATGGAAAAAAACAGGTTGAACAGAAATAACAGATGGCCTGTTTTCAGCCGAGGTCGGTTGATCTAGAACGAGCCTACTTACCTTTCACCATTGTTTGGGCGTCCTTCAGTAGCACATCTTGCCTGATGACATGTCAAAAATGGCATGTAAAAATTGATTCAGATTACTTGTTACCCAGATGACGTTTGCTGACTGCCAGTTTTAGGACAACATGCTCCAAAGCATAACGCTCAAATGGATGTCATTTTTTGAAAGATTTTTGCAGCACTCATACGATAATGCCTGTGGAGATTTTATGTATTTTTTTATGTATTTATTTTTTTAACCAGGAGGTCCGGATCTGCCAGTTTGACATTTTGTGACCATAATGTTTAATAATTCTTGAACTTTGAAACACCCTCAAGGTATTTTCATATCAATTGATAAACAGAGATGAGAAGATTCAATAAATGTGTTTTTAATGAACATTTTTCTTATTTTTCCTCCAAAAGTGCTGGACTGTAATCTCCCTGCTGTCTAATTTCTGTTCATCAAAGACAGACCTTAAAGCTGCAGAATCTCAGCACCAGAGATTGATTCACAGCCACATTAACTCGTGCTGCATCTCATTTACCTGTTTACCTCCACTGACACAATGGAGATAACAAAAAAATGTTGATTGCTACAACCTGTTTTTGTGCTGAGAAAGAAGTAATTGAGGCCTTTAATGTTAAAGCACTGATTCTCTGGTCCAATTCATTCTTGAAAATGTATTTCTCTTTTTACTTGAACACACAATACAGTGAACAAAAACAGAAACAGAATTTTTTTAAAAAGAAGGCATGAGCAGTAATTTAAAACAATGGAGACATTCTCCATTTCGTATGAATGGGGGGACTGTGTCTAAAATAGGAAGCATTTTTAATGAATTAGGAAAATTCCAATTTCCTGTGATGCCCAGAGATGGAAGCCGCACAAGACTCCTAGCATCTCTGGTTATCCCTTAGAAAGGCCAGCCAATTCTATAAACACAACTTCTTTTTAATCTATGTGTTCTTTCTGAACTTTCAAGTTTAAACCTATACAGTCTGCTCAAAAAAAAAACATGAACTTAACCTATATGGCACAGAGAAGAAATGTAAGAACCAAACAGACAGCTGTCAGTGTACAGACGGTGTTCATGCTTGACAAACACACCAGAACTGAATCTATCTGATCTGAAATCATATGAAATTTAAAAGCACGAAAAAACAGAGTGAAAGCAAAGCTCTTGAGTCTCTCACTTCACAAGAAATCTCTTTGGTCTTCAGTCTTCACATTGTTATTGATGCAATGAATTAACAAAAGTCAAATGTCAAAAAGTTCAGAGAATAGTGTCCAGTAGTAAAACTTTACTGTTACACAAACACAAGTTGGCACCTTTACAATATATAAAAGTAACCATATAAAAATCTGTGATGCACTGATTGAAGCTATGACCCAATGGTGACTGTAAACTCTGAATTGGACCATGACGTACAATAATAAGGTACTGCTCAAAAGCACCTAAGATATAGCTGTATTTCATATTCAGAAATGTTAGATTGTCTGTTGTGATAAATTATAGCTGCTCCACAACATACAGTGTGTTTTTCATGGCTGATGAGAGTACATGAGGGTTTGTCTCAGAGCTGTCTCAGTCTCTGCCCTGAAGACACCCACACCATTACACCCAATTGCAAGTGTGACTAGGCAACTTCTCATATTCTCTGCATTTCCTGAATATTGGTAACTTTCAGCAGCAGTCTCTAGTCATAATATGAACGTGTCAGAAGGATAACGACTTGGATGCCCTTATGTACACTAAAAGAGTTTTAGGTTTCTGTAATTGTTTCTTCTGTCCATTCTGGCTACGTAGTTATACCTCCCTAATGGGGCCACACTTTATCAAAGCCAAAGTATCAACAGTAGTATCCTTTTGCTGTTACTGTAAGTGCATATGCAAAAAGGGATTTTTTTAAAATACTGGCAAATACCCTCAATCTGCTGAAGGCTCATAGACTGTTTAGATTTGGTATCAATATGCATCCTGATGGATCCAAACAAGTGGACAGTTCTGAGTAAAGTGCCACATGCCACAAGTGGACATATTTGAGATTTGATCACTCAGACCACATTCAGAAGTGGTGTGGGCCACATGTGACCACATTCTTTTAGAATTGTGTACACACGCGTCCTGGGTTACATTGAAGGAACACCTACTTAAATGACATGAATTAAGTTTTTGGGCTCTCTAACTTGCCAGTATAAGCAGCAGTTTTTTCCAACAGTTCTAACCATTGAACTAGTTACAACACTATCTCCAGACCCATCTCAAAATCTTGAGAGAGAAAGTTGTTGCATGTGTAAATCATTTGTGCCTCCTTGTAAAAAGTGTCAGTTTGTGGCAGCATGTCTGTACCAGCCTGTCTGCTTCTGTGTCGAAAGTACTAAAGTCTTACCTGCCAACATTTAGCAGCTGGTTGAACACACTGTTTACACTGATTGAGCATTTTTACTAAATTTATGAAAGAAGGAAATATTTTATTGACAGTAAACATGTCAAACTTTACAAATACAGTAACAGTAACCACTAGAGGCTACTTCTGTGCACCCTTCAAAAAGACCCCAGACTCCCTTAAAAAATAAGTTAGGGGAAACATTAAAAGATTTATGAATCACTGTGAAATTCTTGATAATTTGGGCCTTATTGGATCAGCAAATGTTATACATTAAATTTTTTTTCTCTATGTTTAACAGTAACACTTTTCATATTATCTGTCTGAACTTTAGAATGCATTTCAACAGAGAATATGGACTTTTTGTGCACCATTGCTAGCAAATTTAAATGTATTAAATATATCACTTAGCAGCCAGTACAGAAAGGAGAAATGATTACAGCAAACAAAAACTCTTTCAGTGTCCATTTGCCATGTGAGCATTGTATTTTTATTGCCGTAAACATCAGAACCTATGCCTTAAGGTGTGTTGAGACAGAACACAAGCCTAATTTTCACATTATTTTTGCTGGACTATTTGTGCAGTCCATGTGGAGTGTTCACAAATAGAGACAGATGTTCACTGTAGCTTGCCAAGAACTCATGGACAAACAATGTGTGTGTGAAGTGGCTGTGTGTGCATCACTTATCTCAGAGGTAACAGTAGAAGTAATCAGTCTCTCCCTTATTTTTCTCATTTCTATATTTTTATAAAGTAGATTCATGAAGCACCAGAATGAGTGGCCATTTAACACTCAAGCTGGCAAATTTTCAACTTGCATGGACACACCTTTCAAATTCACATCTATTGATTCCCAGTCACGTCCACTGCAAGCAAAAAATACATTGTGTTCTGTCTAAACACCTTAAGAACACACCGTAATGTCTAAATCGATCCAAGCTTCTTTCTATTATCTAAAATAGAGGTGACTAGTTTGAGAGAATTGCCTTGTTTTTTTTATTTATTTATTATGTATTACAGAAGCCCAGTTCCATCATATTTTAGCCCATTTTTATTCAAATAAAGGACATGAAAACCTTACCAACCAGTAAGTGTAACCCTTTTGTCTTGTTGTCTTAAGTTGTTCCTCTGCTTTCTATTTAAAGCAAAAATCACCTTCCTGCACCCTTTTGTCACCATTTTATAGCTAACCTGTTTTGATAAACCATCAAATGTTCCTCTGAGCATGTCACTATTACAAGTGTAGCCTATGAACTATTTAAAAACTGGATCTGTTCCATTTGTTTTTTTTTTTGTTATTGTTTTTTTAAATATGAAGCACCATTGAGCATGATATAAATGGCAGAGCTGCATGGATCCAATCATCTCAGAGTCTCCCCCAAATGGATTCGATTCCTTCTGCTCAGATTTCAGATTCACAGATTTTTAGCACCAGTGATGACAATTTGAAGTTGTTCCTGGTTTATAGCTCATCACTCGAGCAGTCAACAGAGACCTTGCTAGAATCATACTGCAGTAAAACTTGGCACAAATGTCCCACCAGTCTCTCTCTGGTAGCAGATTTATGCCTCTGCATAAGGCAGGTGATACTGCTCTTCCCTCTTGTTACACCTCTTGGCTACGATTGCCAGGTACAGCACCAGTAGAATGAGCCAGTAGCAGGCGTAGAGTATCGTCCCTGCTATCAACAAGGCTTTCTCTGTCTCACTGAATGGCTCCTGTGTTTCACAGTAGATTGTATATGCCACACCTCCAAGCAGCACCAAAGCCCACACTGTGACAGGCACAGCACCGATGAAGTTGACCACGATCTTCCTGCGGCCTGAGGTGCCCCATCCAGCCTTGTTAATGGTGAGCAAGGCAAACATTTTGGCAGGGAGCAAGCTGGACATATAGAGCAGAGAGTAGAGTGACATGAAGATCATGACCAGGCTGCCACGCAGGAAGCAGGCATAGGTGGCTTTCACCATCCCAACCAGCTGGACTGTCAATAAGAAGAGCAAGATGTTCCACAACCTTCCACGATAGAAGAGATGAATGACTGTGGCAACCAAGAAGAAGGGAAAGAAGCCAGTGACCACTGACTCATAGGTCATCCAGAGGCTGTGCTTGTGGAACCACAGGGCATTGTAGAGCCACTCACGGAAGTAAGACTTGCTCCATCGAGTCTGCTGGTTGAGCCAACGTAGATACTGGGTTGGCGTTTCAGTCTGGCACTGTGATCGCGCTGTAAATTTAGTCTTGTAGCCGAAGCTGAGCACCCTATTGGTGAGGTGGCGGTCATCACCAAAGCTGCACTTGGAGCCTAGGAAGGTCTGGTGGTACCAGGGCTCAAGGAAGCGCTGGAGCAAAGAGCTCCTGTACATCCCCAGAGGGCCGCTGATACACTGGACACATCCAAAGTAGGACTGGCATGCCCGCTCAATGTTGAAGGCCATCCAGTAGCGCACGCTACTGAGGAAGGAGATCCACGAGTCATACTTGTTAAGGATCTGGAGGACAGGAAAACGTAGAGAAATTAGTACAAAAAACCCAGAGAGAAAAAAAAGGACATTCTTAAGGGTTAATGTACTTTAAACATTTGTTTAAAGTACATTAAACACCTTAAACATTTGTAAATTATGGTTTAAGGTTTGATAAAGTAATGCACATAATCAATGCATCAGCAGCTACTGGCTAACTGACAGCTTCAGTGCTTTTCCTCTTCTCTGCTCACATTCACAGCCACACTCCACTGTTCTTTCTCTCCTACAAACTTGCTTTGCAACACACCTACCCTTTGTTTTCACCATTTCATCATTACTAGAAATGCAACTACAGCAAGTAACTCACTGTCACTGTGCTCCCACAACTTATCTCCCCCATGAGATGACTTTTGTTGTGATTGATTGATTGATTGATTGATTGATTGATTGATTGATTGATTGATTGATTGATTGATTGAATGATCCAGTTACAAAGAGCCTGAAAAGCTGGCAGTTAAAACGGAAGTATAGAGAATCATTGCAATAAAGATGATAAACAATCTGGTCTAGTAGCATTGGTGTGAACTGGCAGGTTTTCAGAATGTTCCAAACCAGAAGTGTATATACTTGCAAGTTTAAATTCATCTTGTCGGAAATGTTTGGTCTGAACAGGGCTTTACAACTAGGGTTGGACACTGTTCACATTTGAACCAATACTGATACTGGTACTTGGAATTCAGTACCCGTACCTAACAGTATATTTTGGGGGGAATTTACTATTTAATCTAATCTCTCATATTATGTTAGCGTACTAAACAGCCTGTTGGTGCGGAATTTCGAATGTAGCCAGGTGCTGACTTTTGGCTAACACTCGCAAAACTGCTATGGTAACATCAATCAAGACTGTGAAAAAAGTACACTTATCTCCAACAACTTCTCTAACTATTCAGTTAATAACATAAAGATGTTGATGAAGATGATGATACCTCTCCAGGAAGGTTCAACTCTCCTCTCTCCCTAACTCTATCCAACATTCTAAGGTGTTTAAATATATTTGATGTTGGACCAGGTGTTTCCTCAGGTTAGATGTGTTGCCCTGCTCAGCTTTGTATTTTGCATTACAAATATTGCAATGAATGTTGCACTGACTCATTGTGACAGGGGCTGATGTCTGGCTCTCCTTTTTCTCTCTAAAACGTGCTCTTGGGTACCGAAATTTGGCACAGATAACACGAAGTGGTACTTGGTAAATTTGTTGTTACCCTTAAAAGTACTGAGTTCAGTGCCTAACCCTATTTACAATATGTGGTAGTGAACTTTCAATCACTTCTAAAGTTAGTGAGTTGACATTCAAGCCAAACATTTGTGTCTCGGGTCATCATTATACTTGTCATTTCTTTGGTATATACCTGCACATCTCCGCCAACTGCTCCCACCATCGGATCTTCCTCAAGAATCTTCAGCATTTCTATTGTACATGCTGGGTCTAGAACTGTGTCTGAGTCACACACCTAAAAAGGTACAACAAGCACACAGGGTACAGTAATGCTTAGTGTCAAACAAAGACCCAAAAATATACAGGGATTGGACATATTAAGGCTGCAGGTGCTGCAGAGCACTGAATAGTATTAATGCTGAAATATATGAGAGAAATGAGAGGCTGCAGACAGAGATCCCAGCTGGTTCATTGTAACTGCACATAACTGGGTCAGATGTAGACATGACCTTGGAACCACAGCAAGGGCACAGAGGTCATGCAACAGCTGGCTATGAAGAGAGTAAGGTGATTAAACACAGGTCTATCAGTTTGGAGTGTGAATAAGTAAATTCTTTATATGAGACAGATTTTCAATTGATGTTGGAAACTGTTGTGTGTTCAGTGGATTTAAGGTGAGACACAGAAGTTGAAAAATTGGCAATACAGCTGATTTGATGGTTGACATCAGTATGCATCAGCACAGAAGCGGGGCAGCTATCAAATCAGCAAAACAGCTGATTCAAATGATATCTGGTTGGTGTGTTCAGATAATTATAAATGGATTGTCATTGACGGCTTTGTGAAATGTGATTATTTTTGGCCACTGGTACACACCCTCAGCCATCCCTATGGTCACATGGTTGATTAATTGTGTTTTTAGTGTGGGGCCTGCTATCAAAATCCTCTGTTAACATACATTTCTTCTTCTTTCAGAGATGAAAGTATTTTCAAAGTCAGTCTAACTAAACCAAACAAAAGTTATACACCAGTGACATGGCAAGATGACAAGCAGTTGTTAGGACAATGCTACATATACACAAATTATTGTATACTGTACACAACTTCATCAAAACATAATTGGGTCAGTAAGTTGATCTTTCTACATAGATCACAGGTCTTGCAGCGGAGTGAATATTGAGAAAAGGTTCCTTCTGTCATTTAGTGTTGGTCACCTTAATAAAAGAGGAATTGGAGACCAGACTTGGGGAGTAACGGACTACATGTAACGGCGTTACATAATTAGGATATAAAAAAAGTAACTGTATTCTGTTATAGTTACTGAAAAAAAGACGTAATCAGGTTACTGCTACATCTGGGAAAAAAATGGGATTATTAGTTGGATTACAATTAAAATACATAATGATGCTAACACTTGCCAAGCAATGCATGATGCACATGCGCCACACATTGCGACAGTTCACGACAAGTCTGTCACAACAATGCTCTGCTCAGTGCTCTCAAGCGAAGCCATGTAGCTCATTATGGCCTTGAGTGGTAGGGAAAAAAATGCTTTCACTGGGTGGAAATTTCGCCATCACTTTGTTTCTAAAGCAGAAAAGGGGAACAACATCACTGTACAGTACAAGCTATGCCTTCCATGTTTGAAAATGCTGTCATCGTCCAAGGACTCAACATCTAATTTAAAGAAGCATTTACAAGTAAGCAAAACTGCTAACGTAAGCTAAAGTTAACGTTAGTTAGCTTGGTAACCAGACTCGGGCTGTCACTGTTGCTACTACTGTCACTACTACTACTACTACTACTACTACTAGCATTACTAACTTACTACGTTACTGTTACTGAAAAATATCTGGGACTGTAGGTGGTGCTGCTGCTGACCGGGACGGTATGTGTTTAGTATTTATGGTAGTTTTGAAGTTTGAGCTTGACGTTCGAGTGTGAATGAATACGTAAGGGATAATGCCTGATGAGACCATGGTATAATGTAATGTTATTTAGCTAAATAATGACAGGAGCTTTTTTTCTGATATAATTGGACATGTAGTACGAAGTCTCGTTTTGGTTCTGTTTGCCCTGTTAAAATTAAGACATTAAGACAAACTCAACACTTCCTGTGTCCGTTTCAAATTAAAACCCCTCTAGCATAAATGGCTAAATAAGGCTTTTATTGTGAAACATTTGCAAGGACTTGTCGTGGAAAAATTGTTGACTTGTGAGTTCCCCATAGGGACTTGAATTGTAGTTACTGCCATCTTGTGGGGCTTGTACGTTAATAAATGAAATAAATTGCCTGAAACACCTGCAGTGACTGAAATGGGTCACAAACACTTTAGATGACAACAAGGTATTAAAATAGCATGATTATATTAGGAAATTGTATGGGTAAATTTGGGTGACATAACTGACACACATCCTATAGGTAAGTGCCATTACTAGAAATAACAGCAACAATAACACTCAACACAAACACACTCTTCACATTTTTGTCACATTGTTCTGTTGTATAACAGAATTGAAATTATCTTATTGCTAATTATCTTTTTCTTGTCTTTATTTGCATTTGTATTGAGGTAATCCAAAAGAAATGTAAAGTAATCAAGTTACATTACTTTAATATTGTGGTACTTGGATTACGTTACTGACTACATTTTTTAACAGGTAATTAGTAACTTTATGGGAATACATTTTTAAAGTATCCCTCCCAACCCCGTTGGAGACATTAGAAAAATTTGAATGTATATTTGGGTTCCAACTTCAATCGGAGTTTATTGTCAGAATTTTAACCTTACATCTTAGAAACCAGATTAAAACTCCAAATGACTTTATTCTTTGAATGTTTCACTCATGGTTCATTTCTAGCAATGCTAGTGACAAGGATCTAGCAATGTCTGTCTGTCAATCCACCACTGGTCCTGACTTATATAACCTGACAATGTCTGGAGGATTGCCATGAATTTTTTACAGACATGGTGACCCTCTGACCTGCTAGTGATGCTGATTGGAAAGTCAAAGTTTTCCCTTCTCCTGTGAAATATCTCAACATAATTGATGGCTTGACAAAAAATTAATGGTAGAGACATTCATGGTTCCCAGATAATGTATCATCGGTCATCCCAAAAGATCTCCCCATAGGAACTATATATTAATTTAAGTGAAACTTGAATGAAACACTTCACTTTTCCTCTAGGGCCATCAGTAAATATTGGCTATCAAAGATTGCAGGGTTGAATTTAAGTAGTCTCAATGCCATCATAAGTAGATGGTACAGTTATGTCAAGCTCCAAACAGCCAATGGCAAAGCTGTGTAACAGAGATACACCTGCATGCCATGGACATTCAACAGTGAAAGTATTTTCTACCTATGTGTGAAAAGCTGATAGATATTAGGATCCATCAACAAGCAATTTGACTTGCTTGAACAGAAACTTTAAATACTAGTGAACTCACAAGGTGATGAAGGCCAAAAAGTTGTATTTGTCATTTAAAACAGCCTTATAAAAATGTGGATGGCACAGTGTCTTGTCATAGGGTGAATTGTGTCTCTGACAGCCATGCCAACCCCTATCACTTGTTTCTGCTCTATGTAACTTCAGTGAGAGTGTAGGATCACAGACTTACATACATGTTAACTTCAACATACAAGTTTTCAACACATAATACTGTTATGATGTCATGAGTTCTGTTTGTAGTTAGCACCTACATTACATCTGACAAATTGTTACAGACCTGGCATTTGTATTTATGACAGTGGTGTTGCACTCTGTGGGGGCTGATTCTGTAAAATGCCAATTTCTATATAATGTTGCTTTAAAAAGGAAACCAGAAGATTGACGATTGTGGATATACAAACTATGTTATTATAAAGCAACATTTGACACCATTTTCACTCCACTCTGGGTAATACAGCGGCTATTAATTTAAAGCTGCAAATGGCACTGGTGAAGTGGCTGAGGTGCAACATATGGAGAAACCGCATATAATGGATAAAATCACAGACACAGTGACAGGCTCAAGAGGCTTTCCCTTTCTTTTTCTCGCCTTGTACACTTCATACGCTTCGCTTAGCTGGACAGCCAATCAGAGTGGTTTCCCTCACTGATGGGCTTCGAATTGGATTGGATCAATAGACTCAGTCATCCAAAAAGCTGCCAAGAAGGGCCGATTTGTGCCAACAGTGCAGAACACACCGCAAACGCTAGAGCCACAGGCACTCACCAACAGCTTACGGCTGACCAGTAGCCTGATGTTTCAAGGCCCTATCACCAAATACTTGCCAAACAAATGACATTCTGTCAGCAACTGTGCTTTGTGTTTAGTGCTCAATAGCAGTCATTAGTAAGCTAACACGATAAACTAAAATGCTGTACATAGTGAACGTTACAGTATACCATACATCCGCATGGCAACATTGTCATTGCTTGTTAGCAGGGGCGTCGCTAGGAGTGCAAAACATCCGGGGCTTTAGCCCCGAAGACAGTGTTGCCTCAGTTACCTTGAAAAAGTAATCTGATTACTGACGTGCCGCGACTCCAAATGTTTCTTGAAATTTGACGTCGTGTTTTTGAAGCTTGATAGTACTTTGTCGCCAGCAGAGTGTACAACGAACATTAATATTCTCATCTTTAGCTGACACAAACTCAAAATAATGACTGTATTTCCAGCTAGAAAACACGCATCTCTCTCCTCCCTCCATTGTTGTTTGTGTTTGTGTAGCTGCGAGGTGTTACACGTGAGTTGTCCTCATGCTGAAAACGTGACTTGTCGCATATGTATCACCACTCCCCAAGACGCAAGAAGTAAGCAAAAATCTATATTTTTACTAAGGAAAATGACAAAAATAATAGCAACGTACAGTGACTTGAATAAGTCACTTTAATCTGATTACTGGTTTGGAAATATTAACGCGTTTATTACTTGATTACTTGTTACTGAAAAAAGTGGTCAGAAGTGAAAATTGGGCTGTTAAAGATGCAATTTCAACATAGTTTGAAAAGGAAAGGACGGCCAATCATTGGGGTCCTCATCCTCATATTTTAATCACAAATAAAGCTAATTTTCCCTCACCATAGGCCTACTGAGTAATGTTTAAGTTAAAGATATTATAGCCTGTAATAAGACCTGTGCTGTGTGCACAGGCTATTAGAGCAGGTTGAACATTCCCTATTATAATTTCTTCTCTTCATTGTCGAGACTACACACCCAGACTACACCCACGACCACAATTAAATTTTTCATGAACCTGAGCTGATGGAAGTATCATCAGGGGTTGGGGGAGATGATGTCTCACTCTCCACGTCTTCTTGCTCTGGCTGCGACCTCCGTATATCCATAATAACTAACTACTATAAACGCTGCAATGGTACTAAACAGTAGGCGAACAGACGGGCTCTGGTAATATCAGTGACGCATAGAGGGGGAAGGAATAACATTGATGTTGAAATTGCAACAAATTATTCTGACTCTGCCCATATATGGGCATATGCCATAAGGAAGGCCAGGTCAGCTTCTACGCAATTTGTTTTGGTGACACTGTTGCATTTGTGGCTGCTGGCCGTTCAATAAGCAACCACATAAAAACCTCTGGGGCTATTTTCATCATTAGGCAATTCTATTCTATTCATTTATTTATTTTTTAAGGCACACAGATCCAGGGCTATTCCCAAAACATCCGGGGCTATAGCCCCAAATGCCCAGGTCTAACGACGCGCCTGCTTGTTAGCATGCTCATGTTTGCATTGACCTTAAAGCAGCCTTACACAGAGCAGTGAGCATGGCTGTTGACTCTCAGTACTTTTAATCTGACCTTTGACTTTTACCTCATGATATAACTTTACTCTCAGTATTTACCCTCAGTGCAAGAATCAGAGAGAGAAATCTGAAATTAAAAGGATCCTCCAGCATTTTTGTATTGCAGTGCGATCAATAAAAAAGTGACACAGATTCTTTGAGACAATTTTCAAAACTGAAGCTGGAAATCCAAGATATATTGACTCTTGGGGACTTTTTTGAAATTCCCCATAAAGCAAGCAATATCATCTTTTCCTTAGGTCCTCTGTACCTGGCATGCACCCATGCCTTTCAGACTCCACACCTCTAGTTTGTAACCCCCTGTTAAAAATATGTGTCATTAAATCTCAAGCACAAGAAAAATTAATCCTGGTGACATCATCTGGGTTAATTTCTCAGACTTGACAAAGCTCGTAAAGAGCCACAGGAGACATTACACAGCTACATTGTCCCCATGGTCCTGATCATTTCTGTTCTCTTTGATGCAGAAGTATATCCATAGCTTTATTTGTGTGTCTGTGGATCTTACCTGCACATAATCCACACTGTCCCCCAGTGCTTTGAAGGCGGTGTACATCACCTCTCTTTTCCCTCCCCACTCCTGCATGATACAGGAGTAGCGGCAACTCCTGACCAGCCGAGCCACTCGTGCTGCCTCCTCCATGTGAACTGTGCTCCTCCCTCCACCTCCAACACCCCCTCCTCCACACCCATCGCTGTGATAGTTTCCCTTCCAAACCATACTGCCAGCCTGGTCAGCCCCGCCCATCACCTCCTGAAAAACGTCCATCATGTAGCGGTCCTCGGGCCGATTCCCATCTACCACCAGCACCACCCTCAGGCCAGGGAAGGAGATTCGGCGGATGCTGCGCAGGCACTTCCTCAGGTAGTCTGGGTCCTCCTGGTAGGCTGCGATACACAGGGCCACTGAACGACGGAGGTGCTGAGGCTGGGCGGGGCTTCTCATCCGTCGATGCTCCAGGAAAGCAAAGAGGCTCTGGAGGAAGAGGTGGAGGGAGAGGAAGGCACCATAGAGGCCAAAAGAGAGGTGGTGCTGCTCCGTGTGGATGAACTGGTAGCCTTTATAACAGTGAAGCACAGTGGAAACAAGTGAACAAAGGCTCTGTCATTGCCTGTCATTCTCATCATATACTTTGTTCATTTGATGTGTATATCATTGAAATTCACAAAATGAACCTGTGACATAGGCCAGCAGGATGGTGAAGAGGACCACCACAGCAAAAAGGGTGGTGACCACGATGTTCAGCGCATTCCTGCAGCGAGAGGGCATCTGGAGGTGGAGAGAAACACAAGTGGAGTGGGAGTGATGGAACTGGCTTCATTTGAAGCCACAAGGGGGGTCACTAAAGATTTTAAAGAACTTAAATGTGTCTGAAAATACACATGACAACACGATCAAACATATAATTAGCTCATTTTAATTCATAAAAGAAACATTGAATAAAAAAAATAGTACCAAGAATTGGTTAAACTGCTACTAAGAGCACTATTTGAACCATTATTCACATTAGTACTATCAGAGGATAAATTCACCAAGTCATTATCTACTCACTAGTTTCGTTGTCCACAAAACACTTCTGGAGTTTCACAGCAAATATATACCACACATTTTAATTCTAAAAATGAACGCCGTAAAGAGGAAAAAATATATATATATATATATTCCTCTTTATGGCGTTATTATTTTTTGTTTTTATTAAAATCTGCGAACGCACAAACGTTATGACCCTCGGTCATAAATGGATAAAGAAAAGGGATTTTGAGGGAGTTGAGCTTCACAGCTCTGCCACATGGTGCTCTCCACAAGAACAAACTTATTTGTATTTGCTGTTGATGTGAATTGAGATACCACCGGAGCACATCGAGTCTCAAATACCACTTGATATATATATTAATTCACACACACACACACACACACACACACACACACACACATATGTATATGTATATATGTATATGTGTATATATATGTATATAGAAAGTGGATGATGAATACATTTTGATTTTTTGATAAAGGTATTCTTTAAGAGTACATGTACCTTACTGCACTGCTCAGAATGATACCTGGCTCAGATTTGAAGAGTATTCACTAACCTTAAATGAGAGACCCAACAACTGAACACCACCTGCTGTCTGTTCTGCTCTCTTTCATCTTCCTCTTCCTTGCTCTTCCCCCTCTATCAGCCCCTCTATCAGCCCCTCTTTCAGCCCATCTATCAGCCCCTCTATCAGCCCCTCTGGCACTCCCTTCCCTCTCTCTAGGTTAATAACTCTAATTAAAGGCCAGCGGGTTTGGCTAGTGCTCAGGACCAGTCAAAATGGAGGAACAATTCTGTCCTTTCATTCATGAAATTACCTCCTGCCCCCACTCACCCCACCTGGCTAGGCCCACACAGCAGACACAGAGTGATATTTATGTTATTACATTAAATTATATATTTGGCTCTGTGGGACACACTGGTAAAGACAGATTTGTCTGCCTCTCTGAGTGGATGTACAGATTTACATCCAGCACTGAATCCCTCTTTCTACACAGATCTACACTCTACATGGAAGCAGGCTCTGGGATACTGCTGACAGAAAGGGGAATTTTGTAAATAGATGTTTTGGAACACTTACAAAGCAAGAGGATCTTTAGAACTTTCAACTGACTGTCTAATTCCTCTGAAAATCTCTAATCTCTCCTTTTCCTTTTTGTATTTCTTATCCTAGTACTGGCTCTTGTCTGATTATCCTGATTACAATGCTTGCAGTTCTTTCTGTTGTTGAACTTATTCTGGATAATTCTGGATTCCGGATATTCTGGATAAGAGCTCCAGTTGAATGATGATGAAAAACAAAACACATGAAGTAAAATACAGTACATCATATTTTTCAAGAGGTTTGGAAAGAAACTGAAATTGACTGAAAATGTCTTTATATGATTTAATAATAATATTCTGCTGCAACAACTCACTTCGATTTAGTGGCCCTTTGAGAGGAAGTTCGACAGAAACCAGGAAGTTTCCAGGAAATATTTTTAAAAAATTACCAGCTGTTTATTAGCCACTTTTTGGAAAATAGCAGTATGTTATAATTAAATCATATTGGGGTAATTTTCAATACATTTTTAGTAGGGCCGGGACTCGAGTAATTTTTTTAATCTAATTAATTAGAGACTTTGTAATTAATTAATCGCGATTAATCGCATTTTAATTGCATATAAATATTTGACCTGAGAACAGTGAGAAGTAATTTTTTTCACATGGATTTTTAGTATACCATTGAATAATGACTGAATACATAAGCTTAAGCAACAAAATATTGTTTATTTTTGCTCAACCAAGTCCAACAGACCAGTGCAATTTTTGCCATTAAGTGCAGCGGAAGTGGGTGTGGCTCCTTGTATTCGGAGTCGGGCTAACGTCCACGCTAGCTGCTATATGTTTTGCATTGAGGTGATACTTGAGGCTCGATGTGCTGCGGTGATATGTGAATTCCTTGTTGCATAGCTTGCACACAACCATGCTCTTATCGATGCTACACCCGTTCGTTTTTTAAAACAACATTTCCGCGGGGCCAACCAAAGCGGTCTCATCAGCTTCTTCGTTCATGTTCACTGTGGTTTGTTGTTGTCTGAAGTCATGAACGCTAGTTGGTGCTCCAGTATAATCGGTCCACCTGAAACGCATCCAGTGAGAAATATTCCGCGGTGCAAAAATAAGTGCAATTAAAATGCGTTAACGTGTTTTAACGCGTTAACGCGTTGTAATTAATTAATCCTAATTAACGCGTTAAAGTCCCGGCCCTAATTTTTAGGTAATCATTAATGTATTTTGGGTGTAATTTCAAAGAAATTTCAAATATGTTGTTTGGTATAATTACCACCTTATTACCATGAATTTTGTGGACTAGGAATAGGTTTAGCACAGAATTGTAATGTTATGAATTGATCTGGTTTTATGTGTCCAGGTTTTAAGATATCTGTCTTTGAGATCTTTGCTTCGGTCTCAGTACATTAGAGGTGAATGGAATTTCATTTGTGTTGCTCAAAACATGACAAAGTGTGTTTAAAACATTTAAAAGATCTCCTCAGAAAAGAAATGTCCATTTTACCTGGATAATCAAGACAACTCACTGTCAGCGGTAGGGACTATTTCTTTTGTTGAAATACTGCCATAAGGTCATATAGAGTAGTGTCTGTAAGTCCTTTTGGGACATTTATTTTTTGCCACTGAGGGCCACAGCTTCAACTAAATATCTGATTCATGTTGGATTATACATACAGGCCAAGCAATGGGGTCTGAATGCCCTGGGGCCACAGGCCAGATAACAAGGTACAATAACATGGCCTGCTTGATTGGAGGGCCACAGTCACCAGAGGGGGTTGTTAGCAGGCTGGGATTAGTAAAGGTTGTTGGAGGGTTACTGGTTACTGGCTATCCTGACTGCAACTCGATGACAACTTGGCGTCTTATGGAACAGATGGTGCTCAAACATTACTGGTGATTAGCATTTACCACAATGAAATTTACAATGAAAACAATCCTCCATTAGTTGTATGAAATGTACTGACCATCTTTCACTGTCCATTGAAGGTGAGCCTAATCCAAGATTATTATTATCATCATTAATAAGCTTTCTGAATACTCATATGATGCAGAAAGGACATGTCTCTTTGTCACAGTGGGAGGGAGTCAGAGGGTTCAAGTTTCTACTTGAACAAAATCCAAAGAAATTGAACCCCATGAAATGACACAACATCAAAATTGTGACAGATCGAAGGTAAAAAGAAAAAGTACACAATGACTTTATAATCTTCACTATGAATTCAATCCCTCATATACAGGGAGAAATATGGTAAAATAACAGTCTCACAGTCCTCACAGCGATCCTATATAAGTAAAACCTTGTTGTGGTCGGGAGTCAGTGCCAGCTTCTAATAGTGTTTGAATAAATGCCGTCTGACAAATCCTGCACAGTATGCCTCTACTGTTACTCTAATGTTTAATAAACTGAATAGGCTGGGAGGCCCAGGTAAGGAGGTGTGGAGATGCTTGTGAATGATTATTCTGGCCTTGGGACAGGGACTTTTCCCAGCTCAGAGAAGGAAGAAGGAAGGGGTAGGGGAAATATGGTAGCAAAAAGAGTGTTGCGTGGAGCAAGAGAAAGAGGACATGGAGTAGTACATGAATACAATACCTCCTTATATGTCACCACTGGTTTACAATAAACAACGTGTTCCATAAACGGTCACATGGCAAAGTGGAGGTAAAAGTTAAGGAGGCCGAAATAATCTTAGGGACACAAGTAACTGTTTATTGTAGATTGACCAAACTGGAAACTGTTTTAGAAAAGGGCAGACACTTTCAAAACACACTTGGCTTAGTGGTTGGATGAACCCCCTGTCTATTATCAGCCATCACGGGCTAGCTTCAACCAAGCAGATCAACAGTAGGGGAGAAAACATCTTTTTCTTCAAGAAAAGCCTTCAGTGCTGTTCTTTGCTCTTGTTTGACATACACTCAACAGTTCTCATATAACTGACGCTATAGCACCTCTACTCTTTAGGAGCCACTATTGTTGTTGTTTAAATTTGAACCTGCATTAATTTAATTTTTGGCCACACGGGGGCAGCAGAGTTATCATGGCTATTGCATTATAAAACAATTATTTACCCATTCAGTGGGCATGGAGAAAGAGATCTAGTTCTTTTGCTGGAATATGGTGAACTGTGTTAACCAGGTAGTTGCTAACTGTCTGTCTGCTGTTTGGTGCTGAGCAGGTTTAGTAAAGAGGGTTTATTAGCTGGAAATGAGGTTGATGAAAGTAGAGAGAGTGAACTAAACTGCAGACTTTAAAACCATAACTCTGCACTGAAAGAAAACAAAAAGCGATGCCTTTAATTACAATTTAATTACTTTAACTACAATTTTTTTCATCATGAATATTTAATTCACACTGTATGATAGTTTGAAATACATATTATGTATTAGCTTTTTGTTGTAGTTCATTCAACCTATTTTTATTGAAAATATACTATATGCTGTGGCATTTTGTAAACCTTTGCACAAAATTCAAGACATGATTGGAATCTTGAATGTTTGGGTTCCACTTTACAATTTTTAAGAAAATGTACTGTTCTCCAATAATTGGTTGTCCTCAGATGGTAGCAGTTTAGGTAATTAATGGCAGGAAAGTTTTGATGTAAAAAACGTACAGTATTCTGTGCACATGTCTGTATACAGGTGTCCAAACTTTTAATTTAGAGTCTCTCTACAGAAGTGTACTCAGTTGGAGGGCAGCACTGGAGACACGTAGAAGGGACTGATAATAAAAGGCACGGAGATGAAAATGGGGTTGGTGAGCACCAAAGAAGGGAACTATGATGTGTATGTCCAGGTGAACAGATTGAGGTGACAACAGGCTCTGCATGTTTAATAGGACTGGAAGAAAAAACCTAGATATGTGATGAAATCCAACCCAGTAACCTTTCAGCTCCCAACAGCCTCAATTACAGCTCATGTGAGTCATAATATCAGTACGATAAGTCAAAGCTGAGTAAACAAAGCTGATGATGACATCAAAAGAAAAAAAATACCTTTTTCATATCAGTGTTTGAAATTAAGAAATATAATAATGTTGTGATGTGAAACATCAAGTATTGACTTAATGATGTGGACTAAGAGTAATTCACCCCTAGAGGGCTTTCTTAGTGCGTCCACTCAGTTTTATCATAAAATCCTCTTTTATACACCTCATATGACATATTGAAGGAAGCAGGGAAAATCAAATAAAGTATTCACAGCTCAAGAGACATGTGTAAGGAGTTTCTATAACAGGATGACCATTCAAAACAAACTTAGTTAAACACCCTTTTAACATGTGATAAAGAGTTAACTACCTTTAAACCTGTCATTAATCTCAATATGCATCATACGTCCTAATTATGGCTATGCAATTACCTCTCAGTCTGTGCTTTATCCAGAGCAAAAATGTCAACAGTTACTAGCCGTGAAGCTAGCTCTCATATTCATACTCGGAGGATAATTCCTTTCCATTTTTCACACTTCTTTTCATCCTCTATAGCACCACCCTAGGCCTACTACTGGTTAAGAGTACAGAACCAGAATTAGTATCAGCGTATTGCATAGTTTGTTCTTACCTTTTATATTGGGTTTAATGAATAAGGCCATGGCTAGGAGCAGTTGATGGGGTTCTGGCCTTGTCAGACTAGCCCTATTCAGACAGAGACTCTGCATTATTGCCACAATGAGGGTTAGGGTTACTTTACACCACCTTTGTTTGTTCACACCGAACCACGCAGCGCCGGATTAAAGGTGCCAAACTAAAACAGCCGTGACAGTACACATCATGACATTGAGACCTGAGAACATCTAAGCTTAATGTATCAGCTGACTGTTTATAATCTTATGGATGCAGTTATAATGTGTTGTGATTGAGATCCTGACCCACCATGCATCCTGGAAAGTCACAAAGTTACATTTTTGCTTTAAATTACGTAATTACATAATTGGCATCAGTAAACAGCGACCCTGTTGGGCTCTCACTTGCGGGGAGGGAGGCTGTTTTCTGTGGGAAAGTTCACTGAAGTCTTGGTCAGGAGGGCTCACTGGTTTCTTTCAGTGACAGTTACCACAACAACACAAAAATGGAAGGCGACAAAGACGTGAGTTTAAGTTTTTTGCTCTGAATTGCGTCACATAATCACCAACATTCAACTGCGGGCTCTGCTGCCAGGGACAGATGCTGTTATTTGGGCAGAAATATGAAGAAGAGTCGGTAGGACAGACAGGATGACAGAGGCTTTTACATGTATAACTGCAGTATTTTTTCCTCATATAAGTTGCCAAAGACACTACCAGTTACTACGTTACTGTTGTTTGGTCCTGTATCGTTGCTTTGTGGGTTAAAGTGTGGGTCATTTCTCTTTTCTATTTGATGAGTGAAGGATCTGTTTAGCTGTCAGACTGTGAACACCATCAGACCGACACACCCCTGTTCTGCGTCGCCAGCTTTTCCATTCACACAGACGCCGTCTCGCCTCTGCTGCAGGGAAACTGTCCTCCCTCTCTGCATCGGAAACTTTCACACAGACAGCAGGGCAGAGTATCGGCGCGTGATTCCTGCACTGAAAGGGCAGTTTGAATGGGGCTTATGTAACTTTTGCTGTGCAGTGGCCCCTGTGGCCACAAAGGGAATTAGTATAATAGTACCCTGAATTGCCTTTCATTACCTATTACTTTTGACACATTATGACCTTGATAAGGCTAATGTGTTAGTATGCTTTTGCCTGTTTACTAGGGATGTGACGAAACCAATAACATAGAAAAATAAGACTTGAACAATGTCCTTTAGTGATAAATCTAATGTGTACAGCATTTATTACTCATATACAATTTGTTTTTTACTTACTTTACTGGCAATGATCTATGTAAAATTGTAAAACAACACAGCAGCAGGTAGCCAGTAGCAGCCCTTTCATCCCTCTGATTGTACAGCGGGACTTCCAGGACACCCAGGGGGGTGTTGCACAAAAGGCCAGCCAAGAACATGCACTTGCCACAGGTCTCTCTGATCTCCCTACCTTTTGTTGTCCAGCAGATGACCATGCCATGAAAATCTCTGTTAGTGTAACTGACACATTATTATTTCCTAACTGTATGTTCAGTGCTTGTCTGGACATTGTGTTTTTTCCGGGGTCGGTTGATAAAAACAAACAGCCAGCAGAGGAGCTGATGCAGTGTCCTTGGGCTTGTTAGGTAGAGCAGACAGGCTGGGTGGTGAGGCAGCAGCAGGGCAGCCCGGTTTCAGCCTGCCATGTGGACAGCTGGCCTGTTTGCTCCACCTAACGAGCCTAGAGACACTTTTGTAGCGAAGAGCAGCTCCAGAGGATGTGTGACCCTGACAGGAGCAGCCGAAGACTGGGAGAGAGGCCACAGAGGCCAGCGTGGAGAGGTTACAGTGTTACTGCAGCTCAAACACCACGGAAAACAGACATTACCAGAGCTACTGTGAGACCTAACAGTTTGAGTGAAGCACAGAGAATGCAACCAAGATAGCATCGGTTAGCTAACGAATCTGAGGTGAGTAGAGCGGGTCTTATGAGAACTCAGGTTAGCAGTACGATTCCACCCTCTGCTGCTCAAACAGAAGAATACAATGACAAGGACAGATAGAGGAACACATTTATACTGATGAGTATATTATGAGCAAAAATAGCACATGATATGTTGGTAGACATCCTCACAGCTCCACAACGGTATCACAGCATTTTTTTTCATCGCAATATCACTAAAGTCAGTATATCGTTACATCTCTACTGTTTACACATCCAGGTAATACAGAGCAAGATTAGGAAGATTTTGGCTCTGGTTCGTCCACCTGACGACAAGTCAAAAAAATATTCACTCCCCTTTTAACTCTGTTTTGGTCTCCACCAACTCCTGAAGAAATACTTGTCTTAAACTGCTAAAGGCTCTACTGTGTCTACTTCTATTTCTGCTGTTTGGTGTTGATGTGATGTTAAGAATACCGCTACACAAAACATGATCTTTTCCTCACCCTAACAAAGTGGTTTTTGTGTCTAAACCTAACCACACCACAAGCTCAGTGTTGTCACAACATAAAATTGAAAATTGAACCGCAAGAAATTTCAAGTTGTAACAGATCTGTGGTTTGCTGAAACGTAAATTTCCAACATTTACTCTGGCGACTGGGTATGTCCTGACTGAATCTTCAAAGACATCATCATCAGGTCACCTGACTGAGAATGAGTGCAAGTAAGTAACATTAAACATTGTTGGTATGGTGTGTACTAATTTTTAAATGCACAAAAAACATAGTGTAATAGTAGCACAAGTAGAACAAAGTCATAAAGTTTGACCTGAATGAATAAAGTCAAACAGCTATCTAAAGTTTGCAAACTTTAGCCACCGTAAGCAACTAGTCATACCAGACAGCGTAAGGCTGTAGCAGCAAAACCTCTGAGTGTGTTTAAATGAGTCAGGGTGCTATATATTGCTTATGAATTAAACTTTTCGTTGTAAGCAGAAAATATGTATTTCTTCCTTCAGAAGAAACATATTCTTGGTTTGATCTTATTTCTGGAAGCTTATTTTTATCAACTTATCACTTCTATCTAAATTTTTGACTGGATCATAATGTGCTGTGGATAGCAAATCTACTTCATCTGAGGTCTCACTGTATACAAGTAGCCTGTCAAGCAGACTTTGTGTAAAAGGCCACCACAGCGGGCAGGTCCAGTATGGCAGTGATGCCATGGAAAATCAAACTGGCTAACATTTTCTTTGGAGACGCCAGGAGCCTTCTAACGGTCGCTCACAGGCGCTCCTATCAACTGTTTCCTAACAGTAACTGTGTCCACAGAGAGGGAAAGCAGCACATGTAGTACAAGCCACAATCACACAAACACAGTCCTAATGTACACACAGAGGCACACACCGATTCACACAGAATTACACAGAAATTAAAGCAGAAAAGAGCAGCAGTTGTAAACTTCTTCAGTCCTGTTCAAGGTATTAGTTCACTCACACACACACACACACACACACACACACACACACACACACACACACACACACACAAACATTTTTTTCTCTACCTCATATTGCAGCACATTCACCACACAAGCCTGAACACACTCACCTCTTTGTCCTGCATGTTCTTACTATGCTTTAATGTTGCTTATTCCACTTCACAAACTTTCCATTCAGCTTCTGTCCCTGCTAAATATGTTTGTTCTCACTTGTGAATATTTTTTACATTTTATATTTACATGTACCTGACAAACCTGGAGCATTCAAATAGAGACTTTATCCTCAGATCTTAATCCTAAACCCAAGTTTAAATGCAAAACTAGTGTTTGTAGGATTTCTCTTATCTTGTCCTAGTGGGGTCAGTTAACACCATCAGAACACAGTTTCATTGTGTTAAACATATTAAAACCCTTACCTTCCTGATCCAGTGGACCCTCCGTCTACGTCTCCCCCCAGATCTCCGTCCGTCGAGCCGGGACGTCCAGCCCTCTCCTCTCCTCAGCACAGCACTCTCCTTGTTCTGTCCCCCTCCTTCCACCAGCTCACACTACATCTTTATTCCAGCTTGCTCGCTTAATTCAGGAGATCCCACATCCAAAAATACAGCAGTCAGTTTAAACCAACACCCTCCACCACCTCACTGAGCCAGCCTCCCTGCTGTCTGCTCCTCCTCCACCTCCTCCCTCTATTTCCCGGGACTGTCCCAGGGCATGAAGCCCCCCAGCTGAGATGTGATCAGAGGTGCTCAGCCAGCAGCTGATGCTGGTGCAGTCTTACGTCTGCAGATTGCTGGTTGGGCGCAGGAGCTAGCCTGGTCTCTGCCTCTGGTGCTCTCCATCTGACTCCTGATTTCCACCATGAGCATGGGGTGAAAGTGATAGTCAAGTTGAACATTGAGGGCCAAAGTTGGATTTTGGTGTTGTCCTCGAGTCTGATTGCTTCTTTTCGTCCTGCATTGAAGCATCCCAAGGTTTCATCATCCCTCTTCCTCTGTCCTGTGCTGCAGTATCACCTTGTCTCTGCACCAAAGCCTCCGTTCTCCCCCTCTACTGCTCTGTCACACTGTCCTGCCTGGTTGCCTGGCAGACCGACACTGCTAAGCTTCTCCTCAACAGCTCCTCTCTCTGTCTGCTTCAAACCCCCTATCCTTGCCTCTCCTCCCTCCCCTCCATGGACACCCCAGCTAGCTCTCTATCTCTCTGCAATGCAGCCAGCAGCCTCCAAAAAGCCTGGGGACTGTTTGACCGGAACCCCTCTCTTCTCCACCTCTCCGCCGACTGAAAGCATCCTTTATGGGCTTATTCATCCCTCTCTCCCTCTCCTCGTCTGCTCTAAGGCTGAGCTGCTGAGTTGCTGCAGGTTCCCTGCAGCCTGAAATGAACTGCAGTACGCCTCGATACACAGCCATCAGAGCCACTCCAACACATTTCATTAAAGTCAGGTAATAGAATGCACTTTTCCTGAAGCAGAATCTTATAAAAAAAAAAAAAAAATAGTGGCTCCACTAACCTACATTTAGAGCCTCTTTCACACTCTACTTTTTCTACACGTTTACACATTCTGCTTTCTGGCTCCCTGACTGTGACACATGGTGAGTTATAGTGATTACTCTAATAGAAGTCTTCGGCAGTCACAGTCACAGCACCCTCTCTCTCAGAGGAAGTCAAATTACAGGCTTAACTGAACAAAAGCTAACTGAACAAAATACTCACTTATCAACCAATCGAGGTAATATTTTAAAATAGATAGTATCCTAAAGTCAAGGTATAGTATCGTAAGGCTGGGGGACTCAAAAGAGTTGTATTAAAATATTTACTTTATAATAACTGTGTAAATAGTACATTTATTTAGTTAATTAAACTTTAGTTCATAGTTTTTTCACTGTAAATAAACCATAAAATGCTTTAAACCATTAATCAAGCAATTGTTTATTGTAAGCTGGCAAATGATAACTAGAAACTAAAGTTTAGATGTACTATGTAGTATTTATTAAAAATGGTTATTATTAAGTGTTACCAAAAGACTGGTCCAAGTAAAAGCAGCAGAGATGGAGATGTCCTTATTTTACCCTGTGTTATAGCTTTAGTCCTGGGAGCAGGAAACTTGAGTCATCTTCAAGGCACTCACTATGATTGCCCAGCATATCATTGTGCCATCCGTTCCTTACATGCAGCCTGGTGCACAATTCCACCTTAAGACCCTTTCCTGATGGTAGTAGCCACCCTCTTTTTAAGTAAATAACAATTGGGTGTTTCTTTACTTAAGTATAGCACTTATGCAATACTAGGTTTGTTCAGTACCAATGGGGTATTTTGACCCGGTGCTGTTATGTTTATCTTACCGTTGGGTTACTGGATCCGAACTACCCTTCTGATGGACGGTTTTCTACCCAGCGGTGGCCAAAATTAACTGAAAATTGCATTGGTCCTATACTGACCCCACACGAGGTGAATGTGATTGTTTTCTCGACATAGCTTAAACTTGCAATAGACAACTTTTTTGCTTATTGAATAAATAAGCATCTGTTTCTTGCAGTGTTGGTGATCTTTCTCTGTGAATTTGTCACTGTCACAAGTCCATACATTTTAGATAGTTATTTGATCCATAATGACAATGTTAGTTTAGATTTAAACACGCATTCAGTGATTTAATGAGCTGAGGCAATTTATAGGATTTGGGGGTGCTAATAACTCTAAACCAAAATCAGCTGGTGTATGTTTAAACCTTCAAGTTTTGGTGTTTTGGTGTCCCCATTTAAGTAATTACAACTACACAGCCAAAGTGTTTGCCAAAATTCAGGATATAGTTTTCCATTTATAGTATCTAGTGAGATCCTGGACAAAACAACGGTGCAATGCCTCAGTCTCAAAAAATGAAGCCCAGTACCAGACTGGCCTGAATTTAAGGTAGCTCCAAAAAATGGGTGACAGCACATCACCTAAATAATGAGGCAATAAAGCATGTCTTAGTTAGGTACAAGAGAAAACTTCTATTTAGCAGGTGTCCCTTTGTATTTTTCTGTTTGGTGGAAAATAAATACCTAACAGTATTTCTTTTGAGATTTTGTGAGATAATTTTGTTCATTTATCACTCTAAAAGCTAAGAGAGCTTATCAAACGCATCAATCTCGCCACAGGGATATAAATACCACTTTCTAGCTGAAAGCATGGACCTATAACTACTGGACAGAGCCCTCCAGGCATTGCCCATTCATACCTGGAGCCCATAGAGCGTGCCTACTAGAGACCTCTGCCGACCTAGCCAGCTAACTTTCGGTCTTGTGCCCGGCTAACTTGAATGAGGATAAAAAAATGTATGTGTGCAGCTCTTCTAGACTTTACAAATATTGTTGGACTGAATGGCTCAAATTATGATAGTGAAACAAGTCTTTCCACAGGGTTTTTGATGCTAACAAAAAATGTATCCACCATTTTACAGCCACTTCTTTCACAATGTCAGCTTATGTGAAAAAAAGTACAGTGCATCACGTGATGATGTAAGATGACATTCCACATACCAAAAGCCAGTCTGGATGCCAAGGGTCAGGACACCCAGGTACCTGCCCTCACCCGATACACAATGCACCCAACCCTATCTCTCTCCCCTGACAGTGGTGAGCCCATGAGGGGCCGACCCTACATTGCCATTTCAGCCTGAGCCCCGCCACCATAGACTAAGGCCTGGCCACCAGATGCTCGCCGGCAAGTTGCTCTCCCAGGTCTGGCCCCAGGAGGGGGGGCCCGTGTCCCTGTACCAGGTGAGGTACTCACTCATTTGAGGTACCAGGTACTACTAGGTCCCTGTGACTGCCGAAACATAGTATCAACATACGCTTTTTGTCTGTTGTTCCTTCACACTCATTCCATTTTGGCCATATCTTACAAATTGCCTCTTATTGTTCCTTAAAGGGACTTGAGGCAGGATTTGTGAAAAAAAACAGCTTTTGACAAATTGAGTGGGTTACCTCCAAAGTCTCTGGTGTGAACTTCACCTTTATATCACTACCTTTCCACTGAGGCTCAACAAGAAAACATTGATGTGGAAAACACATGTGTAACCAGCATGTTTTCTTATTCATACAAATCTACACACATTAAGCATTTTAACCACTTTCTTCAAAGGCTGTTGTCTTTATTTTAAAGGAAATCCCCTGTGTGAGGTGGCACTGACAAGAAATATATAACCTCGACAGTAAATACAGGTGTGATTTAAGAGCGATAGTGTTGTGGCAGCGCTGTAGAGGCCTAAATCTGCCACCATGATGAAAGAGCCTGCATTTCCACAGTGATACCTTGACTCCACGTTGAAGGAAATATCCTTGGATTGCAAACAAGGCTGCGCCTGATGTTTGCTGGCTGTATGTTCACACAGGGAGCGATAGAGAAGGTCATGTCTCATACAGTGTTAGTCTATTGTTCAGTGGGTGAAACAAAAGAAGGAATGTCTCATTCCTTTTTGTCAGCCTTGAGTCTGACTCTGTTCAAACCCTGCTGAACCCCATTTAGCCTTGTTTACATAGAGTAGTCCAGCTATTGTCCAGTCTCCACTTTCAGTCAGTGTTAAGATGTGCCAAAGAAGGAAAACGATCTATAATATCTTGAAATGATTACCAGAATTTTTAGAGATGTAAAAATGCAAGCACAACTCTTTAAGTCAAGTTGGTTGGTAGAATACAAAAATAACATTTTAATAACTTTAACCCCAAAACCTTCCTTTGAACCTTACCTTAGGTAAGAAGACTCTCACAGAGATGTGTTCTTGAGTGGCACTTACAAACATAAAGACATAATAATAATAATAAAAAACAACTAGACCTTTGTTGTATATTTTGTAAAGTGGTGCATTTATATTATCCCAAATGTTTCAAACAATGAATTTACCTAGTACATTTGTGCCTGAATCATGTTGATAGATTTTCATCAGCATCACATACCACATACAAAACAGTCAAACTTGCCTGTGGAGAGTGACAACCTTTTATTTATTTATTTTTTAATTTAATGGCTATTGAGTATTTTTCATGACAATAAAGTTCAGTATAGTTGTTAGGGAAATTCTCTACTTGACAATGTTAATGCTGCCCACTACTAAGGTTTGGGGAATCACTGGAGACAGACTGGGGACAAAAAAAAGGTCAAAATTAGATTAACAAAGGCAGAGTTTTTAAAAGTTTTAGCCTTATGTCAAGCTCTAATACTGCCGGAAGCTACATTTATAATGTACTATCAGGAGAATGCTCCTAAATATTTTATCTTACCTGTTTTACTTAATGTTTTCTATAGGCTGAGTAGCACTTGCAGTGGCTAGTAAATTACACTTCACATGTGAAATCCATATAGTGTCCTTTTAATCTCAAAATTATTCTTTAGAATTATTAGCAATTATTTAATTATGACAATATTGCCCTTTTGATTGTTTTCCTCTAGTCAAGGTTTTTGTCTGATATGTGATCACAGCTGAATTTGGCAGTACATCCTGAAAATTATAGTGGCAGTATTGGTTTAATAAGGAGATTATCTCCGTATTTTGTATACTCGATAATAAAAATTAATCAGGATTGTGGTTAAAAATGTATTTTGACAGTGAATGATTGGAGGTACAGTAGATTATCATTTTCCAATATCACAAACATTGACATCATTGGTTAGGCATTTCTTACAAAAGTTGTGAACCCCCATGCCCCATCCAGGTGGTATCCCCACAAACACACCCACACAAATACATGTATCAAACAGGCAACAGAACACCAAAAGAAAACAAATAAACACAAATACAAAAACAGACACAGACCGACAACAAAGACCCAAACCAATCTGTTTTGACCATTATGTTCATAACACCAACACTCTGGACCACTGGCATAAGTAAGAGAAAGAAAAAAGTTCCAACAATCACACTCTAGTTAGGCATTGAGAAGACCAGGACAGCAGTCAAAGAGAAAAAGTAGTAATAAAGACCAGGGGCCCGTTTCACAAAGCAGGTTTAGTGAAAACTCTGAGTTTATTAACCCTGAAATGAGGGAAACTCTGAGTTTTCCGTTTCACAAAGGGAGGTAACTCAAACCAGAGAAAGAGGAGTAACTCTAGCCTGTTTCACAGAGAGAGGTAACTTAAGCTCTCGGTCAGTTACCGTAGTAACAGACTCTATGAACCTAACCTGGTCGGGACCAGGTTTTTCTCAATGAACCTCGAGTTTCTCTCTGTCTCCGCCCACTTTCAGCCACACACGCCATTTCATTTCCTCTTTCATTCATTCAGTCAGCAGGCGAGTTTTGGCGTAGCCTCGTTCTGCCATCTGTCAAAAATCATTAAAAAACTCAGAGTCAGTGGGCTGTATCAGAAGTCCATTAGGCACAGGAGGAGGCGACTTTTTTCACGAACGTGGCATGTCCTTTTGACAACGATCCTGTGGATGAAGGTGCAGCATTACTGCGCAGAGAATTAAATATTCGCCCGGAGATGGTTATCAGACCGCGAATAGATGTTTTAGCATTTCCAGACAATTATCTTTTTGAGCGGTTCCGTTTCACGTCACAGTCCATCATTTACCTACACAACCTAACCCGTCCTTACATTTGCAACATTACCAACCGTAGTCATGCTCTCACATCCCAGCAGATATTGTGTGTTGCACTGCGTTTCTTTGCAAATGGAAGTTTTTTTGTACAATGTCGGAGAAGAGTGTGCCCGTCCTGAAACGGCTTTTACCCATGTTTGTCGTTTTAAAAACCTGTCAGAGCCATCAATTAGGATTTCCACAGGATTGCAGGTGAATGATGGAGGGATCTGTTAATAAATATATATATATATATATATATATATATATATATATATATATATATATATATATATATATGTTTTGCAAGGTATCGCTGAGAGTGATTGGAAAATTGAAGACCAAAAACCATGCAAAGATGGACATGACCAAAACATGTGTCCCAAAGAAACAGAAGAATATTGACATCGAGGGCAGTTTGGTTCAATATTAGGGTATAATTTATCATTGGAATAATACTGTGTAATCTGTGAACAACCTTAAATTGAATCAAGCCATGTCTGATACAGAGAGACAATGTGTGTATGTGCTATATGGTATTTTTCCAAGTGTCTTCTGGTATACCTTCTCCAACTTCTCCCTCCCATGCTGCCTTGATTTTGTCCCATGCATGAGGACAGCTATTCAGAATTAATGCATATATTTTTGATATTGCTCCTTTATTAAGTGAATTTACATTAAGGCCTGAATACAGTAAGACTTTAGGCGGTGGAGATGGATAACCTGGGAAGTATTTAGAGGCAAAACTCCGAACCTGAAGATATCTGAAGTAATGAGACTGTGGTAAGTTATGATCTTCACATAGAAATTTAAATGATGCAAAGCCATCATCGGTGAAGAGATCTTGAAAGTAGACCAAGCCACTTTTATGCCAAACTGCAAATGCCTGATCTATTAGAGATTGTGCAAAGAGATGATTAAACATTACTGGAGAGAAACTAAATATATTTGTCAAATTAAATGTTTTCTGAACTGGCACCAGATCTTAATTGAATTTTGGACCAACAAATTAGAGTTCAGTTCAGGTGCTTTGATATCTAGTGGGAGAGGGGCAGTTAAGATTGAAATCGGGGAAACTGGGAGTGAAGCTCTCAGCTCCATAT
>CM077795.1:21845691-21868040 GCA_039737535.1 Lagodon rhomboides
GAAACATATACCTGGAATTCAAAAATGGCGGCAGTGAATGTGTCGACCCAAGGCAATCACTACACGCGCACACAAAATTTAAACAAAGACGACGGTTACGTCGTCTCTGGCTTCATGTGCAGTTTGATTGCACTCGAGGTGAAATTGGAGGGATAATACCCACAGTTCCAAAAAGGTAGTCGGGATACCGAGAGGGGTCCGCCTCCGAAGTCAATAAAGGGAATATCGCTAGACACATGTATCTTATACATAAGTTATAACAGGGTTACTAACTATAAGTCTCCTACAGATTGCTTACAGGATTACATGTGTATGTTGCCCGGGACGTATATATGTGGAGGTGTGTGTGTGCGGGTGGGTGTGTGTATAAGGAAAGAAGCTAAGCGGGTGCTTAACAGACAACAAACAATAACACAACGACCATGTGGTACACAGCGGTCATATCTCCCTCAAACTGTGGCGGGCAACGCAAATCGAGGTTCGCTTACCGGCCACTGATCGAGGCGAAATACGATGTACTGTGATCACACACGGCGGCAAAACCACACAAGCTATCCACTGAGTGGATCCCCAGCGTGATCGATCGAATGGAAGGACCGGACCTCGGTGGTTCCGTCTCCTTCTGAAGATAATTTCTTCCTTCTGCAGGCGGTGAGGAACGACTGGGTTGTGCAGTGTTCCTCTAACAGCCTCTGTCTCGTCCAGCGAGAAGGGAACTGAAGCCTAGGTCAAACAAAATAAAAAACGTTTCTCAAAGTACACTCTTATGGTAACTGCTGAATGAAACCGGAGCTTCTTCACAACATCACGTTACCCTGGGAATGTGATGTGCAGAGGGGTCTCCTGACTTTTAAACTCTCAGTGACCTTTTGGGGGCGGGCAGTACCTTAAATTACAGTTTTTCACACCTTTTGTTCGTCGGCTCAGTTGCTTTGTTCTTGAACTCCTCAGGTTGATAAGGCCCTAGTAGTTAGGCTTTTGATTTCCCTTACAGGCCTTCTCTTTTTTTGAGCCATGTGGGATGGGGCCCAACAAATGTTTTTGGTTAGGTAAGTTAGTTTTGGGTCAGATTATGTTTGTTTGTTGTTTTGTGCCATGCTCACCCTGAAGCTCAATGCCACCATTCTCCTCAAGATTGAATAAATGATCTTTTGTTGGACTGCAGCTCTGTGGCCATGGTCATCCTTGGGAGTGGGGAAAGAGGGAAGCATCTTTTCTTGTTATGTTCGATTCCCCTAGGCCAGACATAACATGAAATGGGGGCTTGTCGTTCTTTCTCTGTTTCGTTGTGTCTGGTGAATTCGCTTTGTTTCTCTGTTATTGTCTCTGCTTGTCTGTTCGGCATTTTCTTTTTTGTGGTGGTGGCGGAAGTGAAATGGAGTTCAAATTAGCGGAGTTTGTGGCTAATCCAACCACAGAGGTATTAAAAAAGTATAAAGGGCTGATTTGTGCCTTATCGCCAGTTCATTTGATGTGCATATATCATCTAGCACAAAGAAAGAGGCGTTGCATGATCTGCTCTATGCAAAGCTGAGTGAAAGGGGATGGATTGGTGAGCCAGCTCCCATGGTTGGAGTTGAGCTGGGTGATCTGGCTGGTGTTCCTGCCCTACTCCCAACCTCCCAGTCCCAAACTGTCATGAATGCAGAGGAGCTGAGGCTCACCCTGCGTATAAAGGAGGTGGAGGGGAGACAGCGGGAGTTGGAGGTGGAAACCATGCACCTGAAAGTAAGGGCTCTGGAGTTAGAGCGGGGAGCTGCTGTAACTGCCAGTCCTTTACCCATGCAGACATCCACGCCCAGTCCCCACGACGGATTTGATGTGAGCAGGCACATTGCCCTAGTTCCTCTATTCAGGGAGTCTGAAGTGGATTTGTATTTTAGTGCATTTGAGCGCATCGCCGCTACACTACATTGGCCGAAGAGTGTGTGGCCTCTTCTACTCCAGTGTAAGTTAGTTGGGAAAGCACAGGAAGTATACAACTCTCTGTCCATTGAAGACAGCCTTAATTATGACATAGTGAAAGCAACTGTCCTTCAAACCTATGAATTAGTACCAGAAGCATACAGACAAAGGTTTAGGAATTGTGGAAAAACTGCCAATCAGACATATGTTGAGTTTGCAAGGGAGAAGAGCACTCTGTTTGACAAATTGTGCCAGGCCAGTAAAGTAACAACTTTTAATAACTTGCGGGAAGTCATTTTTCTAGAGGAATTTTAAAAAACAACTTCCTGAGAAAATTGTGTTTTTTTCTTCCCCAGGGCGCCGTGATCCAGTCCCCATTGGCCGGAGTCCTAGATCACCCAAAAACTCCTGTCGTAACCCCACTGCTGCTACTGGTGACACTGAGAAACGAGAGTGTTTCTATTGCCATGGTCACCTCATTGCCATCTGTCCCACTCTTAAGAGAAAAGAACAATCTAAGAATGTCAAAACACCGTCCCCAATCGGTTTCATACACACCAAACCATATCACCAGCAAAGTGTGGATGTGGTAGATGAAATTGATAAGGATTTCAAACCATTTGTTACACAAGGTTCTGTTTCTCTTGAGGGTATGGATAAGCCAGTTTGAATCACTATCCTGCGGGATACCGGTGTGAAACAGTCTCTCATGTGTGAAGGTGTTCTCCCCTTTTCAGCTCAGTCTGTGGTTCCAACATTATTACAGATTTGTGCCTTTCCGACTCCGACTGTTGCACCCGTGCTCAGGTCCGGAAACTTAGAGACTTGGTGGATCTCAGTGACTCTTTTATGACTACCTCTGATCCCACAGGTTCTCTCTCAGACATTAAAGAGAATGTTGTTGTGGAGCTTCAGCCTGAACTCTGACTCTTTTAGTAGACAGAGTACAACTAATCAATGCACAGAAAACTGATGCCACTTTGTCTGCCTTCGCCTTCCAGTGGGTCCCAGCCTTCGCCGCCACCTTCCAGTGGGTTTCAGCCTTCGTCGCCTGCATCCTTTCATGTTATGTTTGGTTCCCCTGGGCCGGACATAACACCATTCAGGTGACACCCTCATCCTTCCCCTCCCCCTCATCAGTGTGTGGAGCGCCACACCTGAGGCTACTTGCCACTTAGGCAAACCAGTATAAATTGCCGCAGATGCCAGTGGGCTTGGGGCGACTGTGACATGCAGAGAGCCTGAGCGCATGAGCTACTACCGACAGTTTTTTCTTAAGACAATAGCATCTTGGCTAATTGGTGTTTATACTGGCTTAAATTAAGCAGTGTATGAGTTACCGTTACCCATTGTTTCTTTCCCCTCCTTTACACCCGGTTTATTATTTAACTATGTGACTCCCTTCATCCTCCAGCCATACGGGGACATAACAGTTGATCTTTGAGTTTTATTCCCAACTCATCAAATACTGACGCTTTGGGGTGGTGACCCACCCAACCTACAATTCCAAACATCAGTATTTGACGAGTTGTTAATGACACTCAAACATGTACTTTTCTCACAAATGGGACCTTTAGACTAAAATTCCGGCCATATCTTAAAAGTTGCACCTTTAAAACTTATGAGCAACACAAAGTGATATACCGCTACTGTCTACTGGAAGTATAACTGAAAAAGGACAAGATGGAGGACCTCAACAACAGTTACAGACATTTTCATCGTGCTTTCAAGTGTGAATCATTTTCAGCCAGTCGTGATCGGCCCATCTTAGTGAATCTTCAGAGAAGTTAAGTAAGACATTTGCAGTAACTTTTTAATGCTGATTTGCCATTTGGTGTTAGCATGCTAATACCAGCTAGTTAGCCACGTATTCGTCTTGTCATGCATTTTGGAGCCCAGTGTCAATCGAATCCAGGTACATTATGATCTCTTTTCTTATTAACAACATATATTACAGTGGTATCCTGTAAGGAATAGGGCAGTGAGTGATGTTTGTGCATGGACATTGTTTGGCTGAGCAAGAAAGAGCACGCCGCCAGCCAATGACTTAGACACATTTTTTCTTGGTGAGGTTTGCAGGCATTTAAGGAGCCAGAAACACCTTTCGTGCTGTGAGGACAGCACCGGTGAATGTAGTGGAGCAAGAAAAGAGAGCAAGCTTTACCTGAAACAGCTTAGCTTCACGTAGTATCTGGAGAGCCACTTAACCCTATGTTTTTTTTTCGTTTTTTTTTTGTAAGTATATTTTTTTGGCCCTTATGCCTTTATTGGTAGAATAGCTTGAAGACACGACAGGATGAGAGAAAGGGGGAGTGACACGCAACAAAGGGCCCCATGCCGGGACTCAAACGCAGGGCTGCTGCAGCGAGGACAAAGCCTCTGCACATGGGACGCCTGCTCCACCAACTGTGCTAAATGGCGCCCACTTAACCCTATATTACCTTAAAATGAAGATAACTTACTGTGACATATCAAATTCATTATGGTCGTAACACATAAACATTGGTTTTGCAATTTACTTTGTTACAACTTCCACAAGATTCACAAAAGTCTGGCATTTCATTTTGTGGAGAGATGCCTTTTGCTGCCCAAAATAGTTATGGGCTAAATTTTATGTCGTTTTCCCCTCCAAAGTCAAAATCAGATTTTCCGCCTGGTGATACATTCATTTTATTAGTCCATTCGTTTATTACCAAAAAAAGGGCACTGTCTCCTCAGTTGTTCAGAAGTGCTTCAGTTTCACATCATCTGACTTCAAACAAACCACCCTCCACTGTAATATGATAGCCAATCTTCTTGCTAAAAGTCTTGTTTGCTTATGTGTAGTTCATATAGAGCATATAAAGTATTCCCATTTTCTGCTACTTTATACTTCCATTCTTCTACATTTTGGAGGCAAATATCGTACTTTTTAATCATTATATTAATATGAAAAGTCAAAACACCAGTTACTTTTCTGATTACATGCTGCATCAGAGCCAAATGAGTGCATTTTTAAATAAACTTATTTTATCAGCATTAAGATAAAAACAACAAATGAACAAAGCAAAAAAAATATTGCTTCAAATAATCAGAAAAAACTGAATATCACATATAATTAGTCAGGACCATAATTGGTCAACCTATACTATACAATATTACATACATGTAAATATATGTATATTTTACTTTTAGTGGTACTTTTTATACTCAAGTACATTGATTGTCAGGACATTATTTTTGATACGCAAATACGTTTAATATCAGATCCTTAAAGATTTCACTCAAATATGACTATTGGGTACTTTATACAACACTGAGTAAATTAAGCTGTACAACTTGCAGGCCTCTTTTGAGGACGCACATTTGATTAGACTAAAAATACTTGGCAGATCTAGCACAAAGTCTTACCCATATTTCTTGTGTCAACAAAGGGCTGTAGCCTTCAACAGAAAATAACTGTCATCACCGATTAAACATGAAATATCTTTCATAGATCAAAAGATTTTAATATTGATCTTTTGCTCGCTTATAGTATCTTAGACTAATTTTGACACTTCTCTACATGCGAAGTTAACATCTTTCTTGTTTTGAAGTCAGAGAATGTTTGAAGCTACTTATACATACTTTTTACACAATTTAACATTTGTGTTTTTCATCTATATTGTTTCGTTTCTGTCTGATTGTCATGATCATAAGTGTCTGAGCACATTTCACAGACGAACAGAAATAATACACCACCGTTACATTATACAAGAAAAACTAATTTATTGACTTTTTAATTAAATAACATGTAATAAAGGCCAATCACATGAAATCTTTCCATACGATCATCACTTTTGTTAATGGTAAATAACCACAGATTATTGTTAGTATTATTATTATTGTTGTTGTTGTTATTTTTAATATGTAGCAACATGGTGTACAATGCTAAAAGTTGAGTGTGTATTGAAAAGCATTCACTTGAAATTGTTACCTGCTTTTGTTTCGGAAAAGTGAGCATCTCCATCGACAGCACAGATTTAGCATGAGGGCAGGCCTGATGGTTTGATCCCTCAGCCCATAGATGAGAGCACTCAGACATCTTGGAAGGATAGTCAGGCACACAAAGCAAACACTGTAAATCCGCATAAGGGCTGATCTCCCCATTGTCTTTGCGATGGCTACCATGATGTTGGTGTTCAAGGTGGAGGTAAGAATCAGGCACAGCTGAATCAGGTGAAGCAGAAGTGTTTGAAGAGCCTTTCTAGCTGAGGCTTTGTCTGTCGAGGCAGAACTGGCTACCAGCGCTACACCAATGTAGGAGGCAAAGATTACTACACCAACTGACAGAAAGAGAATGCTGGAATACGCTTCATCAAAATCATTAAAGATTGGTCCAAAAAACACTGTTTCCTTAGTGCAAAAGTCATTCTTATGCAGATCAAGGGAGATTGTTGTGAACACATATAACAGCATAAAAACTCGAATGAGGATGTAAATAAAACTGAAGGCCCACACCAGAGCAATGATGATGCTCAGGCTTCTCATGGTAAAGATGGCAGCATGCCTCAGTGGATAGCACACAGCCACAAATCTCTCAACTGACATCACAGCCAAGGTGAGAGGGGAGATGGTGAAAGTGAAAAGTGAGAGCAGAACGAGGGGACAACATGCATAATATGAAATTCTTATCCGTGAAGCAGCCAGAATGTAGAGCAAGAGGTTCAATACCAGTGCAGCAGTGTCTGCAAAGAGCAGATTGAACAGCAGGATGTAACGGGATGTCTCACAAAACACCTGCTTAGACCTCAGGGTGAACAGCAAAACACTGTTAATGTAGAAGAAAGAGCAGCTTGATCCCACAGATAACGTGGCAAACAACATTACCTCGTGTGATTGTAGATACTGCAAATAAGTGGTGTTATTGGCCTTAGGCTGCACTACAGACAACATCACAGAATTATATGCGAGGAAAAAAAGACTCTTTTGGCTTGTTGTACCAGTAAACTGCAACACATACAAAGTAAAGTTCATCCTATCAAAGAAGCTCAAAATGATCACCACAAACAGCTGTTGAGTTCAGAACGACAAATTATTCATCAAAGCCGAACAGTCAAGTCAACAAGTTAGAGGACATGTTTGTTTGCACAGAGAGCAGAAGTGGTGTGCAGCTGGTGTTTCCTGCAACTCAAGGTATATATGCTTTGTCCACCCCACATGTATCATTACATCAGCATGTTGTTCACATTAGAAATTAGTAATTAGTAATGTAACTCTTTAACACTGTCTCTTTAACACTCGCCCCATTTTCTGCCACTGCTTACAAGGTCAAAGTCATCTTTATAATACCGTTGGGGGCAATTTGTTTCTGTTGATGTCATGATCTGTGTTTTTGTCTTGTCAAGTTTCATGTTTTTAGTTCTAGTCACTTCCTGTTTTATTTTGTAGGCCTTGTGTCATGTCTCGTCTTCCCTGTTTTTGATTATGTGCACCTGCCCTCTCGTGTCTCACCTGTGTCTTGTTCCCTCATTTGTGTCATGTATTTAAGTCCTGGTTTTTTGTTCAGTTTGTGTCTTGTCATTGTTCATCTTCATGCTTGTTGTCTTAGTGTAGTCCTGCCATGTTCATGCTTTTTCCTTCTTGCGATAATTAAATTTGGATAAATCCCCGCAACCTCGGTCTCCTGACTGTGCATCTGGGTCCTTCACCGCGTCTACTTCTATCAGCGCCCTGACAGTTATTAATGCCAGTATGCCAGTTCTTGTCTTGGATGTTTTAAAAGGTCCTATTTGTAAGAAGAGTTGATTTCTGAGTTTTATTCCCAACTCATCAAATACTGACGCTGTGGGGTGGAGGCAGACCCGACCTACAATTCCAAACATCGGTATTTGACGAGTTGTAAATGACACTCAAACATTTACTTTTGTCACAAATGGGACCTTTAAACTAAAATTCCAGCCATATGTTAAAAGTTGCACCTTTAAAACTTTTGAGCAACACAAAGTGATATACCTCTACTGTCTACTGGAAGTATAACTGAAAAAGGACAAGATGGAGGACCGCAACAACAGTTACAGACATTTTCATGCATAGCATGCTAATACTAGCTTGTTAACCCCGTATTCCTCTTTCATGTGTTTTGCAGCCTGGTGGTATCGACATGGCCGAGTGTCAATTGAATCCAGGTACATTATGATCTCTTTTCTTATTAACAACATATATTACAGTGGTATAGATCCTGTAAGGAATAGGGAAGTGAGTGATGTTTGTGCGTGGACATTGTGTGGTTCAAGAAAAGAGAGCAAGCTTCACCTGAAACAATTTAGCTTAACGTAGTATCTGGAAAGCCACTTAACCCTATGTTACCTTGAAGTAAAGACAACTTACTGTGACATATCAAATTCATTATGGTCGTAACACATAAACATTGGTTTTGCAATTTACTTTGTTACCACTTCCACAAGGCTCACAAAAGTCTGGCATTTCATTTTGTGGAGAGATGCCTCTTGCAGCCCAAAATAGTTTTGGCCTAAATTTCATGTAGTTTTCCCCTCCAAAGTCAAAATCAGATTTTCCGCCTGGTGATGCATTCATTTTGTTAGTACATTTGTTTATTTCCACAAAAGGGCACTGTATCCTCAGCCATTCAGAAGTGCTTCAGTTTCACATCATCTGACTTCAAACAAGCCACCCTCCATTGTAATATGATAGCCAATCTTCTTGCTAAAAGTCTTGTTTGTTTATGTGTAGTTCATATAGAGCCACCAGAGTCAAATTGAGACTGTTTCATAACCAGTTAAAAGTAAAATGTAGAATGTTTCAATTCTGATAAAAAAAAAAACTCAAAAAATTCAAAACTCACTAATATCATGTTAAAACACACTGCCAGACAAATTAAAACGAGTAAATGTAGTAAATGCAGTGATGGAGTGTAACCAAATCCATTTACTTAAGTACTTTACTCATTTTGAGGAACTTGTACTTTACTTAAGTATTTTAATTTTCTGCTACTTTATATTTCCATTCCTCTACATTTTGGAGGCAAATATCGTACTCTTTAATCATTAAAGTAATTTCAAAAGTTAACTAGGGACGGCTGTGGTTCAGCGGGTAGAGCAGTTCGACCAGTGTTTGGGAGGTCGCTGGTTCGAATCCCGGCTCCCCGGGGCGGAGCTGAGCTACTTGACGAAGTATCCTTGAGCAAGATACTGAACCCCAAAATTGCTCCTGATGTGCACTTGGCACCTTACGAGCTGGCGAGTCGTCTGGGGTGCACCCTGCCTTCGCCCTTAGATACCTGGGATTGGCTCCAGAAACCTCCTTGTGACCCCTTGAAAAAAGGGATAAAGCGGCTACCGTGACCATCAGCGGATGACAATGATGATGACAAAAGTTAACTAACTAGCTGCTTTTCTGATTGCATACAGCACCAGAAAAATGCTGACTATCACACCTGATAATTGGCCAGGACCATTATTGGTCAACCTATAATATACAATATTACATACATGTAAACATATATATAATTTACTTTTAGTGGTACTTTTGATACTTAAGTACATTTATTGCCAGAAAATTACTTTTGATACTTAAGTACGTTTAATATCAGGTGCTTAAAGATTTCACTCAAGTACGACTATTGGGTACTTTATACAAAACTGAGTAAATGAAGCTGTATGACTTGCAGGCCTCTTTTGAGGACATACATTTGATTAGACTAAAAATACCTGGCAGATCTAGCACAAACAAAGTCTTACCCATATTTCTTGTGACAACAAAGGGCTGTAGCCTTCAACAGAAAATAACTGTGAACTAACTAAACATGAAATATCTTTCACAGATCAACAGATTTTAATCTTGATCTCTTGGTCACTGCGTAGTTGACATCTTTCTCGATTTTAAATCAGAGAATATTTGAAGTTACTTGTACATACTTTTTACACAATTTAACATTTGTGTTTTTCACCTATACTGTTTCGTTTCTGTCTGATTGTCATGATCATAACTGTCTAAGCACATTTCACAGATGAACAGAAATAATAAACTACCGTTACATGATGCAAGAAAAACCAATTTATTGAATTTTTTATTAAATAACATGTAATAAAGGACAATAACATGAAACTTTCCATACGATCATCACTTTTGTAAATGGTAAATAACCACAGATTATTGTTATTATTGGGAGTCAAGCAGCGAAGCTGCGAGACACCCTATAGTGATTCTATGTTTTCTTATTATTATTATCATACTTCCTCTGCCATTGAAGTCTATGGCAGCCCATAGAACGCCTTGGTAAAAAGTGCTGATATTTGGCTGAAAGTTTCGGACCACTGTACTAACTGTACTGATCACTCACACTCATTTACGGACCTCTAAACCCAGCCGTCGAGTGCCACCAAAATTGAACCGCTTGGTCGAAAGTTATGAAATTCAGCGCACAGATTTGGGACCGTCCCATGATCACTCTCACTAATTAACAGAACCTTATGCCCAACACTCTAGCGCCACCAATGAGTGAAAGTTGGACATGCATTCCTTACATGGACCTTGACTTGTTCATCTGATTTTCACAAGTGAGGTAGCGTTGTGATCCTTGGATCAACCTGAGTTCAATGATCCATGGCCCGTCACTTTCGGCCATGTTTGACCTCCGCCATATTGGATTATGTCAGAAAGCTTTAAAAATCTTCACGGGTCACAAACGTTGTTCGATTCGCTCGAAACTTGACACAGATGATCTTCAGACCAAGCCGCACAAAAGTTATTTTAAAGATTTTTCAATTTCAAGTTTATTCTCCCATGAGAGGCAATCGAAAATGGCGGCAAAGCCGCCAAACAGGAAGTGGGCTGTCGTCTCACCGATGCTATGACTCAGCGTAACCAAACTTGGTACCTGGAGTCAAGACACTGTCCCAATCACTCACACCAGGCCTTTCAGGCCTTTGCATTGAACGCTCTAGTGCCACCACTAGTTCAATGTTTGACATGCATTTATGCTTGTAAATTCTTTGAAATGCATGCTGCTTACTTTGCTTACAACTCTGTGCTGCATAACGTCACAATCACTCACATCAATTTGTGTGCCAATGCATTTAACGCTCTAGTGCCACCATCAGTTCAATATTGGACATGCATATTTGATTTTAAGTTCATTAAAGTGCGTACAGCTTACACTGCTTATAGCTCTTTGCTGCATAACTTTCTAATCACTCACATCATTTTTGTGCCTCTGCATTGAATGCTCTAGCACCTCCACCAGTTCAATGTTGGACATGCATATGTTAGTAAATTCTTTAAAATACGTACTGCTTACTTTGCTCACAAGTCTGCGCTGCATAACTTGCACAGTTGCGTTCCAGCTTGACCCCCTCATTGCTGCTTGCAGCTATATTTATTATTATTATTATTATTATTATTATTATTATTATTATTATTATTATTATTGTCATTTTTAATATGTAGCAACATGGTGTAACATGCTAAAAAATGGAGTGTGTATTGAAAAGCATTCACTTGAAACTGTTACTGGCTCTTGTTTCGGAAAAGTGAGCATCTCCATCGACAGCACAGATTTAGCATGAGGGCAGGCCTGATGGTTTGATCCCTTAGTCCATAGATGAGAGCACTCAGACATCTTGGAAGGATAGTCAGGCACACAAAGCATACATTGTAAATTCGCATAAGGCCTAATCTCCCCACTGTTCTTGCGATGACTACCATGATGGTGGTGTGCAAGGTGGAGGTAAGAATCAGGCACAGCTGAATCAGGTGAAGCAGAAGTGTTTGAAGAGCCTTTCTAGCTGAGGCTTTGTCTGTTGAGGCAGACCCGGCTACCAGCGCTACTCTAATGTAGGAGGCAAAGATTACTACACCAACTGACAGAAAGAGAATGCTGGAATACGCTTCTTCAAAATCATTAAAGATTGGTGCGAAAAACATTGCTTCCTTACTGCAAAAGTCATTCATATGCAGATCAAGGGAGATTGTTGTGAACACATATAACAGCATAAAAACTCGAATGAGGATGTGAATAAAACTGAAGGCCCACACCAGAGCAATGATGATGCTCAGGCTTCTCATGGTAAAGATGGCAGCATGCCTCAGTGGATAGCACACAGCCACAAATCTCTCAACTGACATCACAGCCAAGGTGAGAGGAGAGATGGTGACAGTGAAAACGGAGAGCAGAATGAGGGGACCGCATGCATAATATGAAACTCTTATCCGTAAAGAAGCCAGAATGTAGAGCAAGAGGTTCGATACCAGTGTAGCCGTGTCTGCAAAGAGCAGGTTGAACAGCAGGATGTAACGTGATGTCTCACAAAACATCTGCTTAGACCTCAGGGTGAACAGCAAAACACTGTTAATGTAGAAGAAAGAGCAGCTTGATCCCACAGATAACGTGCTAAACAACATCATCTCGTGTGATTGTAGATACTGCAAATAAGTGGTGTTATTGGCCTTAGGCTGCAACACAGGCAACATCACAGAATTATATGTGAAGAAAAAAAGACTATTGGCTTGTTGTAACAGTAAACTGCAACACATACAAAGTAAAGTTCATCTTGTAAAAGAAACTCAAAGTTATCACCACAAATACCTGTTGAGTTCAGAACGACAAATTATTCATCAAACAGTCAAGTCAGCTAGTTAGAAGACATGTTTGGTTGCACAGAGAGCAGAAGTGGTGTGCTGCTGGTGTTTCCTGCAACACAAGGTATGCGTTGTCCTCAGTTGAATCCCACATGTATCATTACATCAGCATGTTGTTCACATTAGAAATGAGTAAGTAGCAATGTAACTCTTTACCACTGTCTCTTCCACACTCGCCCCATTTTCTCCCATTGCTTACAAGATCAAGGTCATCTTAATTATACCATAGGGGGCAATTTGTTTCACCACAAGCAGTGATAAAGACATTACACTAAACTGCAGACGAACAAATTACTCAAAAAAACAATAAAACATATTGCTATAATGCCATAAAATTGGCACTGTTTTTTTCCACACTGTTGATAATGCCAGTTCTTGTCTTGAATGTTTTAAAGGTCCTATTTGTAAGAAGAGTTGTTTTTTGAGTTTTATTCCCAACTCATCAAATACTGACGCTGTGGGGTGGAGGCAGACCCGACCTACAATTCCAAACATCAGTATCTGATGAGTTGTTAATGACACTCAAACATGTACTTTTCGCACAAATGGGAACTATAAACTAAAATTCCAGCCATATGTTAAGAGTTGCACCTTTAAAACTTTTGAGCAACACAAAGTGATATACCTCTACTGTCTACTGGAAGTATAACTGACAAAGGACAAGATGGGGGACCGCAACAACAGTTACAGACGTTTTCATTGTGCTTTCAAGTGTGAATCACTCTCGGCAAGTCGTGATCGGCCCATTTTAGCGAATCTTCAGAGAAGTTAAGTAGGACATTTGCACTAAATGTATAGTGCTCACTTTCCATTTGGAATATTAGCATGCTAATACTAGCTAGTTAGCCCCCTATTCGTCTTGTCATGCATCTTGCAGCCTGGCGCTATGGACACGGCTGAGTGCCAATCAAATCCAGGTACATTATGATCTCTTTTCTTATTAACAACATATACACTGATCAGGCATAACATTATGACCACTGACAGGTGAAGTGAATAACACTGATTATCTCTTTTTCATGGCACCTGTTAGTGGGTGGGATATATTAGGTAGCAAGTGAACATGTTGTGCTCAAAGTTGATGTGTTAGAAGCAGGAAAAATGGGCAAGCGTAGGGATTTGAGTGAGTTTGACCAGGGCCAAATTGTGATGGCTAGACGACTGGGTTATTGTATCTCTAAAACTGCAGCTCCTGTGGGGTGTTCCCGGTCTGCAGTGGTCAGTATTTATCAAAAATGGGCCTAGGAAGGAACAGTGGTGAACTGGCGACAGGGTCATGGGAGGCCAATGCTCACTGATGCAAGTCGGGAGTGAAGGCTGGCCCGTGTGGTCTGATCCAACAGACCTTAAAATAAAGATAATTTACGTTGACATATCAAATTTAATATGGTTGTAACACATAAACACTGGTTTTGCAATTTACTTTGTTACAATGTTTTTTTCTCTCATCGCAGCTTAATGTGCACAATTTAAGAAATGCTTCTGTAAACTCAATTGCACACAGCTGCGTGTGTTTTAGCTCAACAACCAACTCAAACCAGTTTTCTTAGCTGTAGCATGTGCTAGCGCAATTAACACAGATGTCATTTTTTCCACAGAAATACGCAATAAAATACATTTTCAACATCAACACACATGTTAATCTGTCTCCGGTGGGCTTTTAAACACTATCACAGAAGCATAACTATACACAGTGGAAACATATTCAATAAAATAAGCAAGTAATTAGCCGTGGTCGGCATCGCTAGCATGCTACGCTAATTGTTCAAAGGATTTACATACTGGAGTTTTCACTCGATAAAAATCAATATCCACATGGTCCGGTTTGACAAAAAAAAAAAACCCTCTTCCTTGTACAGAAGTCCTCCAAACTGGTAACTTGAACAAAATTGTAGTTTTTACAACTTTACGGGCAGTTATCAACTTTATCAAACTCACTCATCTCTCGAGTGGTGCTCTGGTCTGCATAAGTGCATGGGGAAAAAAATGAGAACAGAGAAAAAAAACAAGAAAACTAGGGGCGCTGCCACCGTTTGTTTGGGATGAATGCGCACCCTGCTGGTGAAACTAAGCAACTACATCTGAAATCTACTAGGCTGTATAGCTCTACACGTTGCTAAGCTGTAAATATTTGGGGAATACACTGTGTGTGTAACTAATGGGCGTTACATTTGATTTTGTGGAGAGATGCTTCTTGCAGCCCAAAATAATTTTGGCTGACATTTCATGTAGTTTTCCCCTCCAAAGACAAAATCAGATTTTCCGCCTGGTGATACATTCATTTTATAAGTTAATTTCTTTATTTCCACAATAGGGGACTGTCTCCACAGTCGTACAAAAGTGCTTCAGTTTCACATCATCTGACTTCATAGAAACCACCCTCCACTGTAATATGATAGCCAATCTTCTTGCTAATAGTCTTGTTTGCTTATGTGTAGTTCATATATGGCCACCAGAGTTGAATTGGGACTGTTTTATAACTAGTTAAAAGTAACATGTAGAATGGTTAAATTCTGATTAAAAAAAAATATATATATATACTTCAAAACTCACTAATGTCTTGTTTAAACACACTGCCAGACAAATTAAAACGAGTAAATGTAGTAAATGCAGTGATGGAGTGTAATTAAATGCATTTACTGAAGTACTTTACTAATTTTGAGGAACATGTACTTTACTTGAGTATTTCCATTTTCTGCTACTTTATACTTCCATTCTTCTACATTTTGGAGGCAAATATGGTACTCTTTAATCATTAAATTAATTTTGAAAGTTAAGGAACTAGTTACTTTTCTACATTTTGCAAGAAAAACAAATTTATTGAATTTTTAATTAAATAACATGTAATAAAGGCCAGTAACATAAAATCTTTCCATACAATCATCACATTTGTAAATGGTAAACAACCACAGATTATTGTTATTGTTATTGTGATGATGATGATGATGATGATGATGATTATTATTATTACTATTATTATTGTCATTTTGAAAATGTAGCAACAGGGTGTAACATGTTGAAAATTGGAATGTGTATTGAAATGCATTCACTTGAAATTGTTACTGGCTCTTGTTTCAGAAAAGTGAGCATCTCCATCGACAGCACAGATTTTGCCTGAGGGCAGGCCTGATGGTTTGATCCCTCAGCCCATAGATGAGAGCACTCAGACACTTCGGAAAGATATTCAGGCACACAAAGCATACATGGTAAATCCGCATGAGGGTTAATCTCCCTACTCTTCTCGCAATGGATGTTAAAATTGTGGAGCTCAAGGTGAAGGTAAGACTCAGGCTCAGCTGAAATAGGTGAAGAAGGAGTGTTTGAAGAGCCTTTCTAGCTGAGGCTTTTTCTGTTGAGGCAGACCTGGCTACCAGCGCTACACCAATGTAGGAGGCAAAGATTACTACTCCAACTGACAGAAAGAGAATGCTGGAATACGCTTCTTCAAAATCATTAAAGATTGGTGCGAAAAACATTGCTTCCATACTGCAAAAGTCATTCATATGCAGATTAAGGGAGATTATTGTGAACACATATAACAGCATAAAAACTCGAATGAGGATGTGAATAAAACTGAAGGCCCACACCAGAGCAATGATGATGCTCAGGCTTCTCATGGTAAAGATGGCAGCATGCCTCAGTGGATAGCACACAGCCACAAATCTCTCAAATGACATCACAGCCAAGGTGAGAGGGGAGATGGTGACAGTGAAAACTGAGAGCAGAATGAGGGGACAACATGCATAATATGAAACTCTTATCCGTAAAACAGCCAGAATGTAGAGCAAGAGGTTCGAAACCAGTGTAGCCGTGTCTGCAAAGAGCAGGTTGAACAGCAGGATGTAACGGGATGTCTCACAAAACACCTGCTTAGACCTCAGGGTGAACAGCAAAACACTGTTAATGTAGAAGAAAGAGCAGCTTGATCCCACAGATAACGTGCTAAACAACATCATCTCGTGTGATTGTAGATACTGCAAATAAGTGGTGTTATTGGCCTTAGGCTGCAACACAGGCAACATCACAGAATTATATGTGAAGAAAAAAAGACTATTGGCTTGTTGTACCAGTAAACTGCAACACATACAAAGTAAAGTTCATTCTATTAAAGAAGCTCAAAATGATCACCACAATCACCTGTTGAGTTCAGAACGACAAATTAGTCATCAAACAGTCAAGTCAGCTAGTTAGAAGACATGTTTGGTTGCACAGAGAGCAGAAGTGGTGTGCTGCTGGTGTTTCCTGAACACAAGGTATGCGTTTTCCTCAGTTGAATCCCACATGTATCATTACATCAGCATGTTGTTCACATTAGAAATTAGTAAGTAGTATTGTAACTCTTTACCACTGTCTCTTCCACACTCGCCCCATTTTCTCCCATTGCTTACAAGATCAAGGTCATCTTTATTATACCCAGAGGGGAACTCTCTGGGCCTTCTAAGTATTCAGTGAAGGCCTAAGTATAATTTTTGTGTACTCCAAATAAACATATTGTATTATATATTTTTTACTCATTTATTTGTTTTTATTCACTTAAATAATATTAATAATTTGTAGATTAGGCTATTATAAACTTGGACTCACTTGTCTTGGCACACAGTGGGTTAAAATAACAGAACGAGAAATGGACCAATCACAATTTTTCTTCTGTTGGTATCTGGATAAATGACTCCCCCTGCAAGGCCTTCGGTCGCAGCAGCGAAGGCCCGTGTAATTCAAGTGATTGTGGCATGAATTTGACATTGACAGGTGTCTTAGCCAATCATATTTCATTGAGTTGGGGGTGGGATCATTTCACAGCATCTTCCGGGCATTCGCGAATGCCCAGCATATTCACCATAGATATTCACCTGACTTCGCGAGTTTACCCATGGTTCATAGCGGTAGTCGGTTATGCTCTTCCAGTTGAACTCTGTGTTTACGCTAGCGTAGCTGTCATGCTCGCTCTAAAAACTGGCTTTTAATAAAAATAAAGCAACAAAGTGGACAAAAATCGGAGGGGGATACACAGTACGGATGTTTTAAAAAGTCGTGATAACCGTTCTATAACAGTGCCTCGCCCGTCAGTTCTCACGGAGTACAGGGTAGATGACACGAAGCAATGGCCCGACGTTAGCTAACGTTAGATCGACATGGTTAATTATCTTGTATTTTCTGAAGGTGTTGACAGCGAAGAATTACGCAATTACAAAAGCACCGAAGCATACAACTACCTGCACAGTAACAAAATAGGGAAAGTACTGTTGAAGAAACACAGCAAGTTTATATTTCTGAAGGCAGCAGTAGAGCCCAGCCAGAGCGCCAGTCAGGCTAAACATACAGCGTGGCTAATGCTTATAATAATAAATAATGACATAATAGTTCCGTGGGATTTTTATCGACAAGGCGGAAGAAGCAAACATACGCTCTCTTTGGGGGGTATTTTGTCGTTTCTCTTAACTTAGTTGAGTGCTTCTTGCCATAATATGGATTAGAATAGTAGTCAAATAGGGCTATTCACTGTATAGAACTGTGTACCAACACTACCTATGCACAACACAACTGATGGTCTCAAACACATTAAGAAGGCAAGAAATAACACAAATTAACTCTTGGCAAGACACACCTGTTAATTAAAAAACATTCCCGGTGACTACCGCATGAAACTGACTGAGAGAATACCAAGAGTGTGCAAAGCTGTCATCAAAGCAAAAGGTGGCTACTTTGAAGAATCTAAAATATAAAACGCATTCTGGTTTGTTTAACACTTTTTTGTTCACTACAAAATTCCATAAGGGTTCCTTCATAGTTTACATGTCTTCAGTATTAATCTACAATGTAGAAAATAATAAAAATAAAGAAAAACCACTGAATGAGAAGGTGTGTCAAAACTTTTGACTGGTACTGTATATGTGAAATAAGTCAATATGATTTGCTTGAGCTCATCCTCTGTTTTTTCAAAATGGTGGGAATTGCAAATGTGTTTTTTGTTTCCAATATTCTTCAAATTATAAAAAAAATGACCCTCTATCATCACCAAATTGTGCCTTGTAATATACTTTTTGTGGAAAAGAATGACCCTGATGTCCACTACAAGAGACAGGTTATAAACAAATCAATAATGTTTTTGAGAAAATAATCTTTAATAATTTAAATTATGTACAAAAAAATCTAATGATTAAAACCTTTTTTTCTTCCCGGTCTCAGGAGGATATGCTGACCTTGCATGTCACATGTAGGGCTCTGGCTATTATTTTTATTGCTTTGTTTGATTGTTTATTGCAAACTGTGGACAATGGTCCGAGTGAAGGCCCAGGGTCCAGGGCCACGGTTCGCCACTGATTATACCATAGGGGGCAATTTGTTTCACCACAAGCAGTGATAAAGACATTACACTAAACTGCAGACGAACAAATTACTCAAAAACAATAAAACATATTGCAATGATGCCATAAAATTGGCACTGTTTTTTTCCACACTCTGTTGATAATGCCAGTTAAGTAACATGTAGAATGGTTAAATTCTGATTAAAAAAATAAATAAATTAAACTTCAAAACTCTAAAAACTAATGTCATGTTTAAACACACTGCCAGAAAAAATTAAAATGAGTAAATGTAGTAAATGCAGTGATGGAGTGTAACTAAATGCATTTACTGAAGTACTTTACTAATTTTGAGGAACATGTACTTTACTTGAGTATTTCCATTTTCTGCTACTTTATACTTCCATTCTTCTACATTTTGGAGGCAAATATGGTACTCTTTAATCATTAAATTAATTTTGAAAGTTAAGGAAATAGTTACTTTTCTGATTGCATGCGGCACCAGAAAAATGCTGACGATCACACCTGATAATTGGCCAGGACCATAATTGGTCAACCTATAATATACAATATTACATACATGTAAACATATATATAATTTACTTTTAGTGGTACTTTTGATACTTAAGTACATTTATTGCCAGAAAATTACTTTTGATACTTAAGTACATTTAATATCAGATACTGAAAGATTTCACTCAAGTATGACTATTGGGTACTTTATACAACACTGAGTAAATGAAGCTGTATGACATTTGATTAGACTAAAAATACTTGGCAGATCTGGCACAAACAAAGTCTTACCCATATTTCTTGTGTCAACAAAGGGCTGTAGCCTTCAACAGAAAATAACTGTCATCACTGATTTAACATGAAATATCTTTCGTAGTGCAACCGATTTTAATATTGACCTTTTGCTCGCTTACAGTATATTAGACTAATTTTGAAACTTCTCTACATGCAAAGTTAACATCTTTCTTATTTTGAAGTCAGACAATATTTGAAGTTACTTGTGCATACTTATTACACAATTTAACATTTGTGTTTTTCATCTATACTGTTTTGTTTCTGTCTGATTCTCATGATCATAACTGTCTGAGCACATTTCACAGACAAAGAGAAATAATAAAACACTGTTACATTTTGCAAGAGAAACAAATTTATTGAATTTTTAATTAAATAACATGTAATAAAGGCCAGTAACATAAAATCTTTCCATACAATCATCACATTTGTAAATGGTAAATAACCACAGATTATTGTTATTGTTATTGTGATGATGATGATGTATTATTATTATTATTATTATTATTATTATTATTATTATTATTATTATTATTATTATTATTATTATTATTATTGTCATTTTGAAAATGTAGCAACAGGGTGTAACATGTTGAAAATTGGAATGTGTATTGAAATGCATTCACTTGAAATTGTTACTGGCTCTTGTTTCAGAAAAGTGAGCATCTCCATCGACAGCACAGATTTTGCCTGAGGGCAGGCCTGATGGTTTGATCCCTCAGCCCATAGATGAGAGCACTCAGACACTTCGGAAAGATATTCAGGCACACAAAGCATACATTGTAAATCCGCATGAGGGTTAATCTCCCTACTCTTCTCGCAATGGATGTTAAAATTGTGGAGCTCAAGGTGAAGGTAAGACTCAGGCTCAGCTGAAATCAGGTGAAGCAGAAGTGTTTGAAGAGCCTTTCTAGCTGAGGCTTTTTCTGTTGAGGCAGACCTGGCTACCAGCGCTACACCAATGTAGGAGGCAAAGATTACTACACCAACTGACAGAAAGAGAATGCTGGAATACGCTTCTTCAAAATCATTAAAGATTGGTGCGAAAAACATTGCTTCCATACTGCAAAAGTCATTCATATGCAGATCAAGGGAGATTGTTGTGAATACATATAACAGCATAAAAACTCGAATGAGGATGTGAATAAAACTGAAGGCCCACACCAGAGCAATGATGATGCTCAGGCTTCTCATGGTAAAGATGGCAGCATGCCTCAGTGGATAGCACACAGCCACAAATCTCTCAACTGACATCACAGCCAAGGTGAGAGGGGAGATGGTGACAGTGAAAACTGAGAGCAGAATGAGGGGACAACATGCATAATATGAAAGTCTTATCCGTAAAGAAGCCAGAATGTAGAGCAAGAGGTTCGATACCAGTGTAGCCGTGTCTGCAAAGAGCAGGTTGAACAGCAGGATGTAACGGGATGTCTCGCAAAACACCTGCTTAGACCTCAGGGTGAACAGCAAAACACTGTTAATGTAGAAGAAAGAGCAGCTTGATCCCACAGATAACGTGCTAAACAACATTATCTCGTGTGATTGTAGATACTGCAAATAAGTGGTGTTATTGGCCTTAGGCTGCAACACAGATAACATTACAGAATGATATGTGAACAAAAAAAGACTCTTTTGGCTTGTTGTACCAGTAAACTGCAACACATACAAAGTAAAGTTCATCTTTTCAAAGAAGCTCAAAATGATCTCCACAAACAGCTGTTGAGTTCAGAATGACAAAATATTCATCAAAGATGAGCAGTCAAGTCAGCAAGTTAGAGGACATGTTTGTTTGCACAGAGAGCAGAAGTGGTGTGCTGCTGTTGTTTCCTCCAACACAAGGTATATATCCTTTGTCCTCAGTTGAATCCCTCATGTATGATTAGATCATCATGGTGTTCATATTAGAAATTAGTGATGTAACTCTTTACCACTGTCTCTTCCACACTCGCCCCATTTTCTGCCACTGTTTACATGGTCAAAGTCATCTTTATAATACTGTAGGGGGCAATTTGTTTCACCACCAGCAGTGATAAAGTCATTACACTAAACTGCAGATAAACAAATTACTCAAAAAACAATAAAACATATTGTTATCATGCAATAAAATTGGCACTGTTTTTTTTTCCACATTCTGTCGATAATGTCAGTTTTTGTTTTGAATGTTTTAAAGGTCCTATTTGTAAGAAGAGTTGATTTTTGAGTTTTATTCCCAACTCATCCAATACTGACACTTTTGGGTGGAGGCAGACCAGACCTACAATTCCAAACACCAGTTTTTGACGAGTTGTAAATGACACTCAAACATGTACTTCTCTCACAAATGGGACCTTTAAACTAAAATTCCGGCCATATATTAAAAGTTGCACCTTTAAAACTTTTGAGCAACACAAAGTGATATACCTCTACTGTCTACAGGAAGTGTAACTGAAAAAGGACAAGATGGAGGACCGCAACAACGTTTTCATTGTGCTTTCAAGTGTGATCACTATTGGCAAATCGTGATCGGCCCATTTTAGCGAATCTTCAGAGAAGTTAAGTAAGACATTTGCAGTAACTTTTTAATGCTGATTTGCCATTTGGCGTTAGCATGCTAATACTAGCTAGTTAGCCCCCTATTCGTCTTGTCATGCATTTTGCAGCCTGGCGCTATCGACACGGCTGAGCGCCTAATAAAGCCAAGTACATTATGATCTATTTTCTTATTAACAACATATACACTGA